>WOXC01011465.1:0-162875 GCA_011680675.1 Gymnobelideus leadbeateri | reverse complement strand
ATGAGCGGGTTGCAGGCCATAGAGGACCTTAAGAAGGACTTAAAAAATCAAATAAGAGAAGTGGAGGAAAAATTGGAAAGAGAAATGAGAAGGATGCAGGAAAAGTATGAAATGAGGGCCAACAGCCTGACTGAGGAAAACAACACCTTAAAAAATAGACTAGCTCAAATGGCAAAGGAGGCCCAAAAGGGCAATGAGGAAAAGAATGCCTTAAAAATTCGAATTTGCCAGATGGAAAAAGAATCTCAAAAGTTCACTGAGGAGATTCATTCCTTCAGAGTTAGACTGGAGCAAATGGAAGCTAGTGACTTTATGAGAAATCAAGATGCTGTTAAGCAGATCCAAACAAACGAAAGATTAGAAGGCAATGAAATATCTCATGGGAAAAACCACTGACCTGGAAAATCAGATCCAGAGAGAGACAATTTAAAAATTATTGACCACTGAAAAACACGATCAAAGAAAGAACCTAGAAATCACCCTTCAAGAATTTCAAGGAAAACTCTGCCCTGATGTTTTAGATCCAAGAGGGCAAAACAGAGGTTGAAAGAATCCACCAATCACCTCCTGAAAAAGATCCCAAAAAGAAAACTCCCAGAAATATTATAGCCAGGTTCCAGAATCCCCAGATCAAGGAGAAAATACTACAAGCAGCCAGGAAGAAACAATTTCAATATTGTGGAAACACAATCAGAATAGCCCAGGACCTGGCAGCTTCTACACTGAGGGATCAAAGGGCATGGAATATGATATTCCAGAGGGCAAAAGAACTGGGAATGAACCCAAGGGTCACCTACCCAGCAAAACTGAGTATTTTGTTTCAGGGGAAAATATGGTCATTCAGTGGAATAGAGGACTTTCAAGCATTCTTGAGGAAAAAACCAGAATTGAATAGAAAATTTGACATCCAGACACAAGAAGTAAGAGATGCCTGAGAAGGTAATCAGGGAAAAGAAATCAAAAGGAACTTATCAAAGTTGAACTATTTACATTCCTATATGGAAAAGCAATATCTGTGACTGATGATATCTTTCCCACTATGAAAATAATGGAAGAAGGGGGTGTGGTCATACGAATACATATGTGAATGTGTGTGTATATGGTTACAGTTATATATGGATAGAGGGCATAGGTTGAATTTGTTGGGAAGGGAGAATACTCAAGGGATGAAATTATGAGGTGAGAGAGGAAAGTGGCAAGAGGAGATGGGGAGAGACATGGTAGGGTAAACTATCTCATGTAGGGAAGGCAAAGGAGGGGGAGAAATAAAGCAAGGCAAAACCACATTCACATTGAATTTGGTTCAGGGAGAAAATGACATACATACTAAATGGGATATCTCAACCTGCAGCAGGATAGGGGGAAGGGGGATGAGAGGAGGGATGATGGATGGGAGGGCATCCTTGGGGTAGAGGGAGTGGAAGTACCCACTATAGAAGAGGGACAGGATCATGTAGGGAATGGACCAGGTGGGGGGTGGGATGAGTGGAGGGAATTATAAGCAGCCTTGTACAATATATCACTACCATGATAATGTTTTATAGCTAGACATGTACAACATATACTGAATTACTTATCTCCCAAGAAGGAATGGGTGACAAGGGAGGAAGGAAATGGATCTGAAATTCGAGGTTGTAACATTAAATGTTTCAAATATATATAAATACTATTATTAATACTCTTTTGCCTATAATTGGGAGATAAGATGTGCAGGCATTGGGACACAAAGATTCATCTTCCTCTAATGGAAAAGTAGATGGGGGTATGGGAGAAGGTATGGGAGAGAGCAGATTGGAGGAAGCGATATCTTGTGGGACTGCTATTCTGGGAGGTTGGGTAGGGGAATAATGGGGGGAAAATGATTGTAACTCAAAATCTGGCGGAAATGAATGATGTAAAACAGAAGTTAATAAAGTATTTGTTTAAAAAAAAATAATGCAAATTGAGGGGATGCCCATCAATTGGGGAACGGCTAAACAAGCTGTGATGTATGAATGTAATGGAATACTATTGTGCAATAAGAAATGAGGAAGAGGCACATTTCAGAAAAAACCTGGAAAAACTTGTATCAATTGATGCAAAGTGAAAAGAGCAGAACCAGGAAAACATTGTACACAGTATCAGCACCACTGTATGATGACCAACTATGAATGACTCAGCTCTTCTCAGCAACACAAAGATCCAAGACAAGTACAAAGGACTCAAGAAGGAAAATGCTATCAATATCAAGATAAAGAACTGATGGACTCTGAATGCAAATTGGAGCAGTTTTCTTTCTACTTTATTCTTTGTCATAGTTTTTTTTTCTTTTGATCTGTTTCTTCTTTCACAACTGTGACTAATGCAGAAATATCTTTACATGATTAACACATATCTATAAACTACATCAAACTGCCTACCATTTTCAGAAGGAACTTAAAATCTTATAAAAATAAATGCTGAAAATTTTCTTTTCATATAATTTGGGGGGAAAAATAATATTTTAAAAAGAGAAATAAATCAATTTTCAGTAAGACAACAATGGGTAACAACATTGGAACATAATAGGACCACCAGAAATGTGAGTATACTGTTATGTATCACTTTCTGAGTTTCATTTTTATCCATCTTAAAGTCTAGAAATGTAGTTTCATTAAATATATATGTGAAACTGTACCCGAAATGTATCCATCTAAAAAGAAAAAGATAGAAACTGGGAGGAAAATGTTTGCATCAAATACCTCTGATATGGGTCTGATATTAAGGATATATAGGAAAATAACATATATATAGGGAAATAACACAGTATAAATGAATGGATGGATGGATAACTAGATGAATAAAGTAATTATATATACTGGAAGGTTAGATAATTAGGTGGTTAGAATGGAAGGTTAGATAGGATGTGAAGCACAGCATAGTCTGTGACTGGCTATGGCTAGGTGAAAGAATTAAAAGATTGGATGGGATGTGAAGCTAGACATGGGGGTGGGGGGAAAAACAAGTCTGAGTTCACTCAATGCACTCTTGTACTAATATATAATAGCATAAGCTATTTTCCAATGAATATGTGATCAAAGGATATGAACAAAGAGTTTTCAAAAGAATTACAAACTTTTAATAACAATAAGGAAGATAATTCAAAACCACCCAGGAAATTAGAAAAGATAGAATTAGTCAATGCTGAATGGGGCTATGAAAGGGAAAGGACAGAAGGGTTGGTAGATTAAGGAATAGGAGGGCAAAGGGTGAGGATAACAGGGCTTCTTAGAAAGGGTAGAGATCAGGGAAGAAGTGGCCAGAAGCAAATTAGACATATGAGGAGAGACAGGGTAAAAAGAAAGGGGAAGAAGGATAAAAAGTGAAGGAAAGTAAAACAGGTAATTAGTAATTAGAACTTTGAATGTGAATAGGATGAACTCACCCACAAAACAGAAATAGATAGAAGAATGGATTAAAAGCCAGAATCCAATAGGTGATATTTACAAAAACCACATTTAAAAATACATATATTTATATATATATATATATGTGTGTGTGTGTGTGTGTGTGTGTGTGTGTGTATATGTATATTCACACACACAGACATATAGATAAAATTAAAAGTTAAACAGGGAAACTACATTATGCTAAAAGGAACCACAGATAATGAAGTAATACCAGTACTAAACCTATATTCACCAAATGCTATAGCATCCAAAATTTTAAAGGAAATGTTACATGAATTACAATGGAAATAAATAGCAAAACTCTAAGAGTGAGGAACTTCAACCTTCCCTCTCAGAACTAGATAAATATAACCTAAATAAATAAATAAACAAACAAACAAATAAATAAATAGTCAAGGAAAGGAATAAAATCTTAGACAAACTAGATATATGGTAAATATTTGGAGAAAAAATGAATGGGAATAGAAAGAATAAACATTTTTCTTAGTGACAGTACTTAGTACCATTAAAAAAATTGACCATATATTAGGGCATAAAAACTTTATAAGTTAAATGGAGAAAAACAAATATTAAATGCATTGTTTTCAGATAACACAATAAAAATTATACTTAATGAGATCATGGAAACACAGATTAAAAATTAAATGGACACTGAATGACCTAATTTTAAAGAAGGAACAGATTAAAGGACATAGTAAATAATTTTGCTAAAGAGAATGATGATGAGACAACATACCAAAAACTATGAGATGTAGCAATAGCAGTAATCAGAAGAAAATTTATATCTCTAAATGATTATATCAATAAAATAAAGAAAGATTAATAAACTGAGCCTGCAATTTAAAAAACTATAAAAAGAACAAATTTTAAAATAACCAATTAAACCCCAAATTGAAAATCTTAAAAATTAAAGGGGAGATTAATAAAATCTAATGTAAGGAAACTAAAACTAGGGATTGGTTTTATGGGAAAAAATAATAAAACAGACAAACCATTGCCTAATATGATTTTTAAAAAGAGAAAACCCATTTCATTAGTATCCAAAATGAAAAGGGTAAATACCACTAATGAAGATGAAATCAAAGGAATAATCAGGAGTTATTTTCCCCAATTATATGCCAATAAATTTGACAATTCAAATGAAATGGAAGAATTCTTATCAAAATACAAAATGCTTATATTAACAGAAGAGGAAAAAGAATATACAAATAAACCTATTTAGAAAAAGAAATTGAACAAGGCACTAATAAGCTTCCTAAGAAAAAAGTAGCATGGAGTGGCTAGGTGGCGCAGGACCATCCGCCCTGGAGTCAGAAGGACCTGAGTTTGGCTCCAGGCTCAGACACTTAACACACACACAAACAAAAACCTAGCTGTGTGACCTTGGGCAAGTTACTTAACCCCAATTGCCCTCCAAAAAGCAAAATAAAATAATAAAATAAAATAAAATAAAATAAAATAAAATAAAATAAAATAAAATAAAATAAAATAAAATAAAATAAAATAAAATAAAATAAAATAATAAAATAAAATAAAATAAAAGCAAAGAAGGGGACAAATCAAACTCCTTTTTATGAAACAAATATAGTACTGATACCTAAACCACAAAAAGAAAAAGCAGAGAATGAAAATTACAGACTAATTTCACTCATGAATATGGATGCAAAAATCCCAAGTAAGATACTAGCTAGGAGACTACAACAGAGATTATATACATTGTGACCAAATGGGTTATACCAGGAATTCAGGGATGATTTAACATAAATAAACTATTAACAACTGATTATCTCAAGAAAAAAGTAACAAAAATCACATGAGTATAATATATGCAAAAAAAAAAGCTTTTGACAAAATAAAATACTCATTCCTATTAAAAATACTTGAGAGCGGGGCGGCTAGGTGGCGCAGTGAGTAAGAGTGCCGGCCTCGGAGTTGGGATGACCTGAGATCGAATCCGGCCTCAGAAAATGAGCACCCACACATAAATAATGACTAGCCTTGTAACCTTGAGCAAGTTACTTAACCCCAATTGCTAAAAAAAAAAAAAAATACTTGAGAGGACAGGGATAAATGGATTTTTCCTTAAAATGATAAGGAGTATCTGCTTAAAGCCATCAGCAAGTATTATTTGTAATAGGGACAAGACAGAAGCCTTCCCAATAAGATTGGGAATGAAACAATATTTTTCAATATTGTATTATAAATGCTAGCAATAGCAATAAGAGAAGATAAAGAAATTGAAGAAATCAAAATGGGTGATGAGGTAATACAAATATCTCTTTTTGCAGATGATATGACGATATACTTGGAAAATCCTAGAGATTCAAATGCATATTACCAACAAAACACTTCACAACACAATAATATTCCATTTAAAATAAACATAGAAAGCATAACATAACTGTGAGCATACCTGCCAAGATAATCCTGGAACTACCTTAATATAATTAGAAAATATTTCTTATACAAATAAAGTCTGATTTAAATAACTGGAAAAAATATTTATTATTCATGGGTGGGCAGAGATAAGATGATAAAAATGACAATCAAATCAGTTACAAAGGACCTATGAAATAAGACTCCATCCACCTCCAACAAAGGAACTGATTAACAGAAGTATGCCATGATTTTACATAGAAAGAAAGACAGATAGATGTGTCAAATGGTGGCCTTCACTGAGTTTGGGATGGGAAGGAAGGGAAAAAGACATTTATTTAAAATATATTAAAAATAAAATTAAATTGAAAACATTAAAAGAAAAAGACATTATTGATATACTGAGACCATGGTGAGTGAGACCATGAAGCAGTCTGACCAAACTGGAAAGTAATTTGGGATCATGCTAAGAAAGTGACTAAAATGTATATGGCTTTTTACATAGAAATCACACTGATATATGTAATTTTAGGTTTCATTTTTCCTTGTTCCTTTTGGTTAGGTATTCCTTTTCCCTATAACTTTCATTAGACTACATAGAGAAAAACAGTGGAGGATAATTCATTTTATAAAACACAGAGTGAGATCTTAGTATTATGTATTATTATAGACCAGTACTTCTAGTTGACAGGGTATTGCTGAGGGGATGGTTATGATTCTTATCTTTTCCATTGGGTCTAGTAAAATAGTGATATTTGTAAGAGGTAATAAGATTATAAATCAGTTTCTCATAACAGCATATATCTTTTCCATCAGGGATATAATTTTGTGTGTGTTGAGCATTAAACAAAGGGAATTGCAGCTGAGAAAAATGCCTCACAAATTTTTATGTGAATTTTTTTCTCATTACATATAAATTCTTAAAAATGTGCCTGGATTTTAAGATTTAATAACATAACTTTTAGCACTCTCTTCATATCATACAATTTGACCTTTAAAATATAGACTCAAAGAGCAATTATATTTACATATTACAGAATCATAAATCTCAGAATTTAAAGTAACCTGAGAAAATTAGCCGAAAACATATCCAAAAAAGAATCTTTTCTATATTATTTCCTTGTGGCTATTTATCCTTAGCTTGAGGACTTCATTGATAAGAAACATAATCCCCAAAGTAGTCTTTTGACTTTTGGAGAAATCTGTTAAAAAGCTTTTCCTCATATATTTTTGAAATTTAAATATTCTTCCAGTTTTCAAATTTGGTAAGTCTACATTTGTAGCTTCTGTGAGCTACTTCTCCTTAAAGGTCCAAGCTACACCACCTTTAAAAATTATTTTTATCAATATATTCAGTTTTCAGTGAGTCATTAAAAAATGTGTTACACGCCTACTATGTGCTAGACATTGTGCTACATCCTGGGGGTGCAAATATGAAAAAGAGAGACTGTTCCTGCCCTCTAACAGTTTATAATCTAATGGGGGCAGAAAACACCCAAAAGGAATCTCAAAAATGGGAAGGGAACATAAAGGCAAGGGTAGAATGAAAGAGAAGTCCAAAGGAGTACAGCTGGCTGATAAGAGATAAACTAACCTGGGCCCTCTCTAAATGGAAATTCTGGGAGGAGCTCTCCCTCTCCACCCTCCAATCAGGCAATTCAGATGAAGAAATTAAAGCTATCTACAGTCATATGAAAAAATGCCCTAAATCACTACTGATTAGAGAAATGCAAATTAAAATAACTCTGAGGTACCACCTCAACTATCAAATTGGCTAATATGGCAAAAAAGGAAAATGAAATAAACAATGTACAGTGTTCTGATTCTGCTCACTTCACTCAGCCTCAGTTCATTTAAGTTTTCCAGGCTTTTCTGAAATCTGCCTGCTCATCATTTCTTACAGAACAAGAGTGTTCCATTACATTCAGATACCATAACTTGTTCAGGCATTCTACAGTTGATGGCATGCAATTATTTTTAATGGAGTTACTTTCTATCTCTTGCTGCTGGGATTTGTTGGTACTACATAGAAATGCTGATGGTTTGTATTAGTTTATTTTATATCCTGCAACTTTGCTAAAGTTCTTACTAGTTTCTTTATTCCCCCTTCTTTTTGCACATTTTGAGCATGGCACTGAATAGGGGTGATAATCATTGCTTTACTTCTGATTTTATTTGGAAGGTTGCTAGTTTTATCCCCATTACAGTTAATGCTTGTTCTCGACCTTAGATAGCTACTGTTTATCATTTTAAGAAAAGTTCCATTGACTCTTATGCTTTCTAGTGTTTAAAAGAAATGAGTATTGTATTGTGTCAAAAGCATTTTCTGCATTTATTGAGATAATCATATGATTTTTGTTTTTGTTACAGTCAATTATGCTGACAGTTTTTCTAATATTGAACCATCTGCATTCCTGGTATAAATCCCACCTGGTCATAATGTATGATCTTTGTGACATATTTCTGTAATCTTCTAAGTATTTTATTTAAAATTTCTGCATCAGTATTCATTAGGAAAATTAGTCTCTAGTTTTCTTTCTCTGTGATCTTCCTGGCTAAGGTATCAGCACCATATTTGTGTCATGAAAGGAGTTTGTTAGGACTCCTTCTTTGCCTATTTTTCCAAAGAGTTTATATAGTATTGAAATTAATTGTTTATTAAATATTTGGTAGAATTCACTTGTGCATCCATCTGGTCCTGGGAATTCTTTTTTTAGGAGTTCATTTATGACAAGTCCAATTTCTTTTACTACACAGTTCTGAAGAACTGCTTCTGTTTTCTTAAACATGTAAATGTAATGGCATAAGTAGCCTACCTAACATGTTAAATGAAAAAGGAGGTGGAGAGTAGAGAGCAAAAACCCCTGGGACAGAGTAAGACAAAGCAGTAAAAGTCCAAATCACCCTTTTGGCCTTCTGAATATCAAATAGCTGCCAATTCCCTAGAAGTCTTCCCTCCTTCCACTAGCATGAAATATCACCAATCCCTCAGTCTAGGCTCCTCTCTCCCTTTCCCTCACATCTGTTTTTGACAGACCCAGAAAAGAACCTTACAAAAACCTAACAGACCTTGCTGGTTTAAGCAAAGGGTGTCCCATTTCCTCTGAGGCTGAAGTAGGGCATCTAGGACCTCAGCAGACTGTCCGGAAACCATCTTCCTTGCCTCTTCATATTCTAGGTATTGCCTCTTAATAAAGATAGTATGTTTTGCCTTCTTGTGCCAAATATTTATTCACAATGGGCCTTTGGTATTCTGAACCCTCCTAAGTCTATGTTAAGACAATGATAGATAGCAAAAGTAAAGTGTGAAAGTGGTTTAAATTCTTGGAGCAAAGTCATAATGTAAATATTCTTGGCAAATGATGATATGCACAAGACAGAAAAAATGTCTCCATGTGGTATTAGACTGTTTTACAAGAACATTTTCAACATATTTATATCTCACACCTTCTGGACTAAAATGAGTGCAATTTTTGAGACCACACTATTTAGAAAAGGGTGAAGTGTTAGCTGGTATTATGTTGGATAGAGAAGTCAGGCTGAAATTTTAAAATACCATTATATTAGTCCAAAGGTTAATAATTCTTAAACACATACAAATCAGTTGTACTGCATCCCAGGTTATTCAAGATTGAGCAAATAGTTCTCCCCAGGGCACACACAAGTTTGTTGTTATTTAGTCATTTTAGTCATGTCTGATTCTTCATGACCCTATCTGGACTTTTCTTGGAAAAGATACTGGAGTGCTTTGATGTTTCCTTTGCCAGCTCATTTTACAGATGAGAAAACTGGGGAAAACAGGGTTAAGTGACTTGCCCAGAGTCACTCAGCTAGTAAGTATGAAGCCAGATTTGAACTCAGGAAGATAAGTCTTCCTGACTTCAAGCCCAGCACTCTATCCACTGTACCCCCTAGTTGCCCTACACTACCTAATAGCTAATACAATACCTCTAGCATTGTATTGATACTTCTATATTATTATTATTTCCTTTTCATAAGTATTTATGCAATTAGATTGTAAGGTAGTTTATGGTAAGACGTCTATCATTTTAAACAAATTTCACCTACCTGTAATTGCCTCAAAACATAATAAACAAAAAGGAAAAATTTTATCTCTTTGTACTCACACTGTTAATGTCTAATCTCAAAGATGCATGAATACATATGTGTATATACACACATATATACTTCATACCACATTATATATGTATACACACATGCATAGTAGCAGTCAGTTTATGGGAATATGCCACTGTAGTATAGCAAATTTCCAAGGGCTTTAAAATTTAGTTGAAAAGGTAAGGGGAACAAAAGATCAATAAAAACACAAATTAATATTACATGAATGCTTAAAGCAAAATCCCAAATTCAAACAGTATATTTAGGGCCATGCTACAAAGAACCTAAACTAACTAATTCAGAAGAGCCTCCCAATGATTTATTACTATAAAATTATTTAAAAATTACAGAGAATGAGACCTAGATGATATATGATCGTCCTGCAAGGAGTTTTGTAGCAATAAGAGAAAAATATTTTCCAAAAATTTTTTAAGTTTACTGCTCCCCAACACAAGGACTCTTTATCAGTCTTTCTTAACCTCTATTTTAATTGTTCCCCACACTTCATCTTGTTTTCATCTTAGTTCCACATTTCATGTCCCTCCCTTTTTAAAGATACGTTCAACTCAAAAGTCTAGAGCTACCCCCATTCTCTTCATAAAACTATACATATTACATCCTTATAGATCTGACTAACAACTCAAGAGATCTCCATGAAAGTGTGAATTTAGCCTCACTTTCTCATTAAAAGAAAAACAGCTTTGTAATTTGTCAGTATTCAGTATCAGATATGATTAACAAAAGATAGGCTCCTATGTTTTCCTAACAGTATGGTCTATTCTGTAAGTAATCATAATGCCTTCAAGATTAAGAAGAATATTCTTTAGCCTTACCAATGGGCATTCAATATATATATAGAGAGAGAGAGAATGGAAATAAACAAAACGAAGATACAGTTTTTTCCTTTTCTAAAAAAAAAGGTCACTAGGAAATCTCTGCTGTCAATTAATATTTCTTTCTCATTTTAAGAAAAAAATATGATTTTCCCCCTTAAATGAGGCAAACACTGAGAAATGCAAAGAAAGGTAAGAAATGATTCTTCAATGATCAACTAGATACACTTAAGTATTCAGAATTTTTAGTCTAACAATATGTAGCACAGACTGATATAGAATCTCACCATACACTTCCTTAATTCTGAATAAAAAAGGAGACATGGAATTCCTCTGTGCCTAAAAGACTACAGGTATAGAATTAGTTACAGGCTTCAATGCATCAATTTGTTTTGCTTAAGTATACCTCTTTGTTACAAAAGCACAGGGAGGGATTGGGAAGAAACATTAACAGTTTTTAAAACCAGTCAGAAAAAAAATTTTTTAAGGGGTGGCAGAATTCAATGACACCCCAGGGGCCATCTACCATTATACAACAAACCCCTCCCTCTTCTGAAGGGGCATTATGTTCAATTGAATGCCCAGTGCCCTGAATGCAATAATCATTATTGTGTTTCTCCTCATTAGAGGAAAACACATGTCCCAATAAGAGCTACTTTTAGGGGCGGCTAGGTGGCACAGTGAATAGAGCACTGGCCCTGGAATCAGGAGAAACTGAGTTTAAATCTGGACACTTAACACATACACACACACACACACACACACACACACACACACACACACAACTAGCTGTGTAACCTTGGGCAAGTCACAACTCCAACTGACCTCCCCCCCAAAAAAAGAACTACTTTCCATATCACTTTAATCACACTGAAAAGGAAGCAGGCAATTACAAAATAACTTAAATGTTTTTTATATTCAAAAAGGAAGATATAAAAACTGACAGAATTTTAAGAGCAAAGACCTTAAGTGGTTACAATATGCTTTAACTTTGGTATAGCATACAACATAACCAGATAAAAATAATGCTATATATACATATGCACATATATACACATACATATATACACACATATTTAATGTAAAAAAATCATTCCTTATGATTTTTGAAACCAATATACAATATACAAATTTACTGCTAACAGAAAAAACATAATGAAGCAGAACTCATTCAAAAAAGTTATAGGAACTGACATTAAATTCTGTATTTTCAAGATACATACATGTGATTCAACTGCACTACATAAGATAGAATATTTGACCTACTCAAGTATATTAAACTGTCTCTTGGCAAGCTCTTTGGATCCAATCCTTTGGTTGTCTTCCCCCCAGTGTGGTGATTTGTGTGAGCACCAATAATATTTCCAGAAGAAACCTAAGATGTACTGCCAAAGATTATAGAACCACTGAAGTACAGGCTGTTGTCCTCACTATTACAGTACCACAGAAGGAAAGAGATGCAAAACAAGTAAAAGTGATTAGACAAGTGAACAGTTGGAAATGGTGAAATCTGACCAAGGAATTTTTATTTCTTGACTATTATATAACATATAAAGATGAGAGATTCCTGCCCAGGCACAGAATATGCCTAAAAAAGTTGCTAAGAACAAAACTGTCAAGTGCCTGGCAAATGTAATCAAACGGGCCTTAAATTTAAAAAGATGAGGGAAGAAGACTTCCTATGTATATCCACCCACTAAATACCCATAGATAGTAGCAGATTTGGTTTTGGCTAAGATGGTGGAGTAAACATTAGCAGCTGTGAGCAAGCATGCCAACAAGGACGAAAAGAGCCTAATATGAGCAACCATCTAAGGAGAACCTAGAGTAAGGGTTTTCAGACACCACAACTCCACACAAAGAACTATCCAGAAGTCTGTGAGCACCAGAGAAGAGATCCAGTCAGAAAAATGCCAAGCCAGGATTACAATGCTATACTGTAAGGAAGCTGTAACCTATGAGCCAGAGGCAAGCTATGGTCACATGGATCCTGAAGTAGTGATGGGCTGCTTCTAGGAGCAGGGAGTCATTAAAGTTCACAAAAAGAGGGAAGCACAATATGTGCATCCCATGGGATCTTAACATTTGTAGCATTCTGACCTGACCTGATCCTGAAGGCCTTAGAAAAGGCAAACCTCTGTATCTGGAACAGAAAGGTGGGTCTGAAGCCTGCCAGTTCCCACCACAGCAGTTTCTCAAATAATACAAATAGGAATATGACATCCCATCTAGGCATTCAGGAAGGAAAAGAAACTAGCTCTGACGCAAAGTCAGGAAAATGAAAAATGGTTGTGTTATGTTTCAGCTCTTGTCTTTTCTTCAATAATACTGAGAAGTTCTCTGTTTTATTAAACATCTTTTTCAGGAAAATAAAAATACGAGTAAACAAAATGCTGACAACAAGTGGGGAAGAGATAAGTATTTATAGAATGCCTCCCATGTGCCAGGCACTGTTGGAAACATTTTACAAATATTATCTTATTTGATTCTCAGAACAACCCTGAAAGATAGGTACTATTATTAGCACCATTTTATAGCTGAGGAAACTGAGGTAAGTGACTTGTCCAAGATCACACAGCTAGTAAGTGTCAAAGGCCATATTTAAACTCGGGTCTTCTTTACTCCAGGTTCACTAATCTATCCACTTCATCACCTAGATGCTTCTATACAATAAGCCAGGAATATTAAAGACACAAACCCAGAAGAAAAGTATAATTCCACAGCAACAACAAGCAGAGACTTGTTAAATAATAGTTTGGCCAGAAGGATTAGAAAGGTTCCTAGAATACATGGAATAAGAGATAAAAAAAAAGGCTATTACAAATGAAATGAGAACTCTAAAGGAAAGAATGAAGACAATAATAAAAAAAAAGGCAGGAGATGTCAAACCTCATCAAAATAACAATCCCCCTGAAAATCAGAATGGATCAAATGTAAGTCAATGACTCCATGAGACAACATGAAACTCTAAAACAAAACTCGAAAAAGTGGAAAAACAAAAGAAAATGGAAGATATACATAATCACTAATAAAGACCTGGAAGACAGGTCAAGATGGGATAATTTAAGCATCAGAGGACTTGCAAAAAAAAACACGATTAAAAAAAAAGAAACCACATTTCAACAGATCATTAGATGAAAACTTATTAAACCAAAAGGCAAAATGAAAATAGAATTCACTACTCATCTCCTAAAAGAATCCCTAAAACTAATATTCCCAAGAATATCATGGCCAAAATCCAGAGATTATAGGTCAAAGAAAAAAGTACTATAAGGGGCCAAGAAAATAAAAAGTTCAAGTACCAAAGAACTACAGTCAGGATCAAATGAGATTTGACCATTACCACTATGAAGCAGAAAGCTTAGAACACAGTATTTCAAAAGACAAAAGGTAAAGGCTGACAACTAACAATAACTTACCCTGCAAAACTAAGTATAATCATTGAAGGCAAGAAAAAGATGTTTAACAAAACAGAAAACTTCCAAGTATTACTGAAGCAAAGACAAGAGTTTAACAGACTCTTCGAAATATAACACAGCAGTCAAGAGAAGTATTTTTGAAAGTATTCAGTGTGTTCAAGAAAAGTAAATACACCTGAGTAACTGTTTTTTCTTTCAAAAAAAAAAGAATCCTTTTTTTGGCCCGTTCACTACCAGAATGAAGACCATTCTAAGCAACCAGACCGTCGACATCCCAGAAAATGTTGACATCTCTCTTAAGGGTCGGACAGTTATTGTGAAAGGGCCCAGAGGAATCCTCCGTAGGGATTTCAATCATATCAATGTTGAGCTCAGTCTCCTTGGAAAGAAGAAAAAAAGGCTTCGGGTAGACAAGTGGTGGGGAAATCGAAAAGAACTTGCAACTGTGCGCACAATCTGTAGCCATGTACAAAACATGATCAAAGGCGTTACCCTGGGTTTTCGTTACAAGATGAGGTCTGTGTATGCTCACTTCCCCATAAATGTTGTTATTCAAGAGAATGGCTCACTTGTTGAAATCAGAAATTTCTTGGGTGAAAAATATATCCGAAGAGTGCGCATGAGACCAGGTGTTGCTTGTGCTGTTTCTCAAGCCCAAAAAGATGAGTTAATTCTTGAAGGAAATGATATTGAACTTGTTTCTAACTCAGCTGCCCTGATCCAACAGGCCACCACCATCAAAAACAAGGATATCAGAAAATTTTTGGATGGTATCTATGTTTCTGAGAAAGGCACAGTGCAACAAGCTGATGAATAAGTTGGAAAAGATGCCAAAGGCCGTGTCCTGAGGAGTCAACACTTATTCAGATGTCAAATAAAAATACTTTTTGTCAAAAAAAAAAAAAAAAAGAATCAAAATACTTCAAATATACTGAGCAATTAGTAACATTACAAAAATTAAATTAAATTTTAATTGCATAGTTTCTGTATACTTAGACTATCAACTTCTTAAAACAAAATAAAAGTGGAATAAATTGGAAAACAGGGAAACTGACACAAAAATTTTAATGTTCCAACCTGACCTATTTAGAAGAGCTCCTGATAGTGAAAAATGGGGAATAGGGGCGGCTAGGTGGCACAGTGAGTAGAGCGCCGGACCTGGAGTCAGAAGGACCTGAGTTCGGGTCCGGCCTCAGACACTTAACACACACAAACAAAAACCTAGCTGTGTGACCTTGGGCAAGTTACTTAACCCCAATTGCCCTCCAAAAAGCAAAAAAAAAAAAAGGGAGGGGGGAATATATGCACAAATAAGTAACACAATGACATGGAATAACACCATTTCCTACAGAGGTTTAATTAATATACAGCAATCATCACATGGAATGAGTGTAGAAACCACCAAATCTAACAAACAACATAAGAATGTATGAAAGAGAAGAACAAGGATTCAATTTGGAAACAACCTAGAACCTAGCCAGCAAGATCATAGAATAGTCAGTAAATACATGAGATCAATGAAAAGCAGAAAATCAAGAAAGGCAAGAATGAAGCTAATTACTTATATAAATTCCTTTGCAAAACTTTACAGACAAGGATGGTGAAAAATTACAAGAAGCAGGATAAGACAAATACAGTTTACTGAAAGTTTAGCGTGAGACCTAATTAATATATATGGTTCCAAGATCTATCAGCATTTCTACTAACAAATTAATTTCATAACCCATGACAATGGAACCAATATTAGAATTCTAAAATCATGATCCTCATTATGCTATGTGAAAAAAGCAGGGGGCGGCTAGGTGGCGCAGTGAATAGAGCGCCGGCCCTGGAATCAGAAGGACCTGAGTTCGGAGCCGGCCTCCGACACTTAATCCGCACAAACAAAAACCTAGCCGTGTAACCTTGGGCAAGTTACTTAACCCCAATTGCCCTAAAGGGGCGGCTAGGTGGCGCAGTGAGTAAGAGCGCCGGCCTCGGAGTTTGGATGACCCGAGATCAGATCCGGCCTCAGAAAATGAGCACCCACGCATAAATCAAATGACTAGCCGTGTAACCTTGAGCAAGTTACTTAACCCCAATTGCTTAAAAAAAAAAAAAGCAGAAGTGGCACCAAATATAATTCTGCTAAGAGGAAAAACTAAATTGCATCAAATGTACACTTGGCGTCTGTGATTGGAAGAAACACAATTTTAAGGGTGCTAAAAGGTCAAGTATCAAGATATTTGAAAAAAAGGAAACATAAGAAAAGATAAGGGGAAGAAATAAAGGACTTTATTTCTACTCAAAATAAGTGATGGAGAACAATCAACAATCAACCTATATGTTTCCTTCCTTCTCCTGCCCAACCATTATGAGAATGATATACATATTTATCAAGGACATCAATGATGAAAATATGAGGAGAGATAGACAGACTTCATAAATGATAAGTCTTTAGAGGACCACATTGTTAAGATAATACATCAAACTGAAAGGCACAGATAATACACAATCTTCATTATCTTTCATCATGTAATAATTTCCTACTAATTTTCCTGTCTAAGGTCTCTCCTCCACACAACAGAAAAATTGTTATTCCTAAAACAAAAGTCTGATCATGTTATTACTATCTACTTAAGAAACTACGGTAGTTCCTTACTGTCTCTAGGACAGAATACCATTTCTACTAATGGGCATTTAAATACTTCACAAAGAAGCTGACTTCCCACTGAGGACGGTGTGGCAGCCAGGCAGGAATCAGCCAGCACAGCCCCAAAGCAGTCTGAGCCAGAGGTTTTAGCCACAGGGCAAGCCTGACCAACAGCCGGCTGGAGGAACTTCACAACACCAGCAGATGTAGCCGTTTCCAGAATTATCAACATATAGATGCCAAGGAAAAAGTGAGAAATCAGTGCAGTATGGACTTTGGGAACCACTAGTTTGGAGTGCATAAGCCTCTTACCCCAGTGAGAGAAGCGGCTGAGATGCCATGTTGAAGACAGCACCATGTTGCAGATTCAGCTACTGACTTGCAGACTGTAGGGGGACCAGGCAACCAGTCTGGGGGTAATCGCTCTTGCTTTAACCTTCTTGGATCTGGACTGTGGTCTAGGGTGGAGGTCTTGGGGTGTGTGACCAGCTTGCCAGGGCATGGGGAGGCTTCAAAGAGGGCACCCAACTAGTACCTCTGGCAGCTGAGAAAACCCCAGCGTTTGGGACAGAAGCTCCCCTGACTGGTAGCAGAGTCCTACTGTGGCAAAAAGTCAAGTAATTGAGTGGCAACATGCCCAAGCAAAGGAAGCAAAACAAACAGAAGAATTTAACATTAGACTCCTATTTTTGGGGAAAAAAGGATCAAAGCATGGAACAGGAAGAAGACAGTGAAGTCAGAACTCCTGCACCAAAAGCTTCAAATAAAAATATGAGCTGGTTACAGGCCATAGAGGACCTTAAGAAGCAGATAAGAGAAGTGGAGGAAAAATTGGGAAGAGAAATGAAAACAATCCAACAAAATTATGAAATGAGAGTCAACAGCCTGACTGAGGAAAATAACACCTTAAAAAAACAGACTAATTCAAATGGCAGAAGAGGCTCAAAAAGGCAATGAGGAGAAGGATGCCTTAAAAAGCCGAGTTTGCCAGATGGAAAAAGAATCTCAAAAGCTCACTGAGGAGAATCACTCCTTCAGAATTAGATTGGAGCAAATGGAAGCTAAAGACTTTATGAGAAATCAAGATGCTGTTAAACAGATCCAAACAAATGAAAGAATAGAAGGCAATGTGAAATATCTCATGGGAAAAATCACTGACCTGGAAAACAGATCCAGGAGAGATAATTTTAAAATTAGTGGACTACCTGAAAGCCATGATCAAAGAAAAAACCTAGAAATCATCCTTCAAGAAATGCTCAAGGAAAACTGCCCTGATGTTTTAGAACCAGAAGGCAAAATAGAGGTTGAAAGAATCCACCAATCACCTCCTGAAAAAGATCCCCAAAAGAAAACTCCTAGGAATATTATAGCCAGGTTCCAAAATTCCCAGATCAAGGAGAGAATATTACAAGCAGCCAGGAAGAAACAATTTGAATATTGTGGAAACACAATCAGGATAACACAGGATCTGGCAGCTTCTACACTGAGGCATCAAAGACTAAGGAGCACATTAAAAAAAAAATAATAATAATAACCAGTATGATACGTACCTTTTCAGGTCAGTTCTAGTTCCTTTCAAATTGATTGACTGATGTAATAAATAGAAAAGAAAACCCTGCCTTATATTTCTGGTATGCTAATCAATAAAACAAAAAGTTTTTCACAATCACATTTACCTTTCTTGAAGTAGAGATGTCAAAAAATGGCTTGTGCCTAACACTAAATGGTTCTTGTGTTTTGTCAATGAGTCCATTCTTCATTTTTTCATGCCGAGGATTTATTATTTCTTTTTCAATACACTGCAAGCGAGTGTTGAAATCACAATTTCCAACTGGCTGTGCCTGACAAAGAGAATCAAATAAAACAATGACTTAAATTTCAATGTTTCCAAATATTACCAGAATAATTATCAAAAATGATTTTTAAAACTATCAAAAAAATATATGAAATTGAAAAGAGAGCAAACACACAAATAACTAAACATTCTCCAGGGATGCTACACTGGTCTAGTCTTTTAATGGATAAAAATGTAACCATCACGTCAGTGCCCAATGTTCAATATTAACAAGTGAAAATATACTTTAAATAACTAATTTTTTTAAAAAATCTATACACAAAAGAAATCCACATTAGAGGTAATAACTGAAAATGACTGAGAAATCATTTTTTAAGAAAGATTGAAAATGCTTTGGAAATAACAGAGATAGTGTTATCACATACCATGTTCATGTCACTTGAATGCTAGTAGCCACAGACTTAAAGAGTCACAGACATGCCATAAAAATTAGAAGATAAAGTACATTTCACAGCAATGGCTAAAAAGTGAATTCTTATACTAGAGATAGAGGAGATTTAAAATATTAAAATAGATAATTGTGCTTACATAAAATTTTAAAGCATCTTAATGAACAAAATTAACATTACGGGGTTAATGGGGGGAAGGAGGAGGGTAATCTGTGTAATAAATAATAAAGGCCTGATAACCAACATGTAAACAGCTAACAGAAATATATAAACCCAAAGAGCATTCCCTAACAGATAAGTGCTGAAAGGATATAAACAAACCATTAACAAAAAAATTATAAACTATTATCAAAAATAAGAAAGAATATAGACTTAAAATCACTAATAAAAGGAATGCAAATCAAAAGAACTCCATTCACATCCAGCACATTGGATGAGTATTAACTTCTAGTCTTCAGACATTAATGTTATAAGACTCAAACTCACACATTACCTGAGGAATATTGATATTAAAAAGATGGGGGTTTGGATAAAGTAGGAATTTAATAAATATTTGTTCAACTGAACTGAACAGCTAACTTGTTTATATATTAGTCAACAACAGTATCCATTGTTGTTTATTCCTATTATTAAAGATAAATTCCTTTTGAATAAACTTTGTTTCAGGAAATAAAAATTTATGGAGACTTGAATCTTTATTTTCAGAAACTATTCTTATTTTCAACATTCTGAATTACTGCACAGAAATATAGCCAACTTTAATTTGCTTTTTAAAAAAACCATAAAAAGAAAAGCAATACCAAGTTCAAAAGCAATATCTAAGTTTTTGCCTTGAAATGGGGGAAAAAAAGATTTTAATAGAACTATTAACGAACAAACAGGCAACATGGTTAGACAAATTGCTTGCCCTTACAAGTCATACATTCTCCCTTTTTCAGTCACATATTCAAAAAGTCTACAGGAAATTTACTAAATATATCCAAAGTAAATATTCAGAGAATTTGGAATTCAAATTTTTCAAAATAAATGTTAAAATTATTTTTACACATAACTAGAAAAAATATTTAAATGAAAATGTTTCATATGATGGCCTATGTATAATCTATATCAAATTGCTTGCTGTCTCAAGGAGGTAGGAAGAAAGGGAAGAGGGAGAGATTTCAGAACTCAAAATTTTATAAAACCAATGTTAAAAATTATTTTTATATATATAATTGGGGAAGAATTAAGGAAATCATTCACACAATATACTGACAATTGAACCAAACACATGAAAAATTTCTAAAATTATATAAATGGAGGTTAGAAAAAAGATCATGTATGTATCAGGCACCTACTACCTTAAAAAAAAAAAAAGAAGCCTTCCTCAGTAAAAAATAAAAATAATTTAAATTTAAAAGAGGCATTAATAAATCCTAGCTAATATTTATTTCAATCAAAATTTTCAAAGAATTTATAATTTCTATAAGCATAGAACAGCCTGGAACAAATGGGATAGGGGACCAAGAAGATCTGTATTCAAGTGTCACCTGTGATATATACTGGCCCTGTTATCTACAATTGATTGTGTGACCCTAAATAAATTAACATCTCAATGAACCCAAGCAACCACCTAAGACTGTAACTTACATAATAGCTGATGACTGGCATTAAAGGAAAGAACTTACTCATAGGGAAATACCTATATCAATGAAATCATAGATCTAGACTTAAAAATTTGGAGTCCTATGCTAGGTTCCATGTGGTTCAGAGACAGATAAACAGTAAGCATTTTATTAAACAGATCTGCTGTATTAAAATCACAAGTGCATTATCATCAAGAATGAAAAGTCCCTTATCGGCCTTAATTTTAAAGCAACACTATTTTGTAGTAGCAAAGAAATGGAAACAAAGAAGCCTAATGATTAGGGAATGGTTAAATAAGCTGTGACACAAATATAATGCATAACAACAATAAAGATGACAACATTTAAACGGCACTTTAAAGTTTAAAGTACTTTACAAAAATATCTCATTTGATCTTCACAATAAACTTGGGAGGCAGGTGCCACTATTACCTCCTTTTTACAGATGAGGAAACTGAGGAATAGAAAAGCTAAATGACTTTCCCAGGATCACATAGCTAGTAAGTATCTGAGGCTAGATTTGAATTCAAGTATTACTAACTCCAGGTCCTATGGCTCTTTCAACTTTGCCACTTTGCTGCCTCATAATAACAGCTAGCATTTATATGGTACCTTTAAGCTTTGTCATACGTATCCCATCCCATTTGATCCTCACAATAAATCCTTAGAAGTAGATGCCATTATAGCACTATATTACAGATGAGGAAAGTGAGGAATAGAGCAATTAAGAGACATTACCAGTGTCACACAGCTAATAAATGTCTAAGGCATTATTTGAACTCAGATCATCCTGATTTCATGTCAGAAGACCTAGAATGAATTCTAAGAGTACATAATTTTATCTCTCTGGACCTCAATTTCCTTATTTGCAAAATGAGATGCATATGAGGATTGAAGTCAATATTGCTAAGAGAGAAGAAGCAAAGCTTAGCTCTTCCCTATCTCTTCTCTACACAACAATCTAGAAAAGGCACCATAATGAATTATGATCAGGAAAGCCAAGAAAAAGTCACAGTGAATCATTTTTGTAGCCCAGGGAAGCTGAAACAGACAAAGAGGTCTGAGGCAACCAGGGTCTGGTTCTGGCCAGAGCATTTGTGGCAGGGAACATCTTAGCCCCTCAGGACTGAAAGAGGGCTGAGGCAATGCACCAAAGCAGGAAGCACCAGGGAAGAAAGAGCTATCATGCAATCCCTGAACTAGCACTGGGTGTAAGAACAGGTAACATCTGGGAGCTCTGTCACACACCACCCATTTACAGGTCACAGATCCAAGATGGAAAGGAGTGGTCCTACCTATGTACTGAGCAAAGAATAAGTTCCAGGTACAAAACTGTGCTGCACAGACACCAAGATCAGAAAGGGGAATCTCTTTTAGGCTTCAGCCCAACATCTAAGCTTGCAATGGAATAACCAGGGCAGGAATCCTAAACCAAAACAAAATAAGCAGTTGTCACTCTAAACTGGTAGAAGCTTCCAGTGGGCAAATAGTCACTAAATCCAATAGCAGTTTACTGAAACTCCCAAGCAAAGACTGTTGTCTTAACCCTGATCTGGGTCATGTACTTGCAAAACTCAGACGAGGAAGGCAATGAACAGATTTATTCCCAGATCAAATACCACACTGGGAGCACTGAAAGTTGGAGACACCCCATCCCAGACTGAGCTGCTTGGTGAGGCAGTGAATAGAGTACCAGCCCTGGAGTCAGGAAGACCTGAGTTCAAACTTGGCCTCAGACACTTGACATTTACTAGCTGTGTGACCTTAGGAAAGTCACTTAAGCCCAACTGCCTCACCTCCTCCCTCCAAAAAAATAAAATAAAATAAAACAAAACCAGCAGCAGGACATAAAAAGACAAGCTTTGGCCAGAAATGCCCTCCACGAGTGTGCAGAGCCTAACACCAACATAGCTTCTGAAGTCAAGAATTAGGCTATAAGAATGAGAGAGAAAAAAAAAAAGAATCTCTCTATAAAAACCTGTTACAGCAACAAAGAAGCTCAATACTCAAACACAGACAAAAAAGACTAATTCAAAAATAGCTACAAGCAAAGTAGCAAAGAAAAATGCAGCTTATACACAAGATCAATAAGCATTTCCAGAAGAGTTAGAGCAAGACTGTTTTCAAAAAGAGTTAACATTATTTTTCTTTTAATATATTTTATTAAATATTTCCAAGTTACATAGAAAAAAATTTAACATTCATTTTTTAAAATCTTGAGCTCCATATTTTCCCTCCTTCCCACCTTTCTCACCTCCTTTAGAAAGCAAACAATTTGAAATGAAATACACACATGAAATCATGCAAAATATGTTTTCATATTAGCCATGTTGTGAGAGAAAACAGACAAAAAAGAAAGTTTCAAAAAATAGGCTTCAATCTGTATTCAGAGTTCGTCAGTTCTTCCTCTTGGAAGCAGTCAGAATTTTTCAAAATGCATCCTTTGGAGTTGTCTTGGATCATTGTTAGACATATCCCGATGTCTTTCATAAATGATCAACCTTACAATGCTATTGTTACTATGTACAATATCCTCCTGATTTTGCTCACTTTACTTAGCATGAGTTCATATGAGTCCTCCTAGGTTTTTCTGAAACTACTGTGTTCATCACTTCTTTTAGCACAAGAGTATTCCATCAAAATCATATACCACAACTTGTTCAGGTATGAGCATCCCTTCAATTTCCAGTATCTTACCAATACAAAAAGAGCTACTATAAATATTACTCTACAAATAGGTTCTGTTCCCATTTCTTTGGGATACAAGCCAAGTGGTGATATTGTTGGGTCAAAAGGTATAAAGAGTTTTATACCCTTTGGGGATAGTTCCAAATTGTCCTTCAGAATGGGTTAGACTAGTTCACAACTCCACCAACAGTGTCTCAGTGTCCCTAATTTTTCCACAATACCTACAATTCATTTATCATTTTCCTTTCCTGTCATGTTAGTCAATCTGATAGGTGTAAGGTGCTATCTCAAAATTGTTTTAATTTGCATTTTCTAATAAGTAGTGATTTAAAGCATTTTTTCATGAGACTACTGATAGTTCTGATTTCTTTTTCTGAAAGTTATTTGTTCACATCCTCTGACCAAAATTTACCAACTCGTGAATGGCTCTTAGTTTTACAAATCTAGTTCAGTTTTCTATATATTTGAGAATGAGGCATTTATTAAGGAAACTTGCAGTAATTTTTTCCTTATTTTTACTGCATTAGTTTTGTTTATGCAAAAGTTCTCTTGTTGTATTTATTTTTTTTAATTTCACATATTCAAAATTATCCATTTTAGTTCCCGTGATCCTCTCTATCTCATTTGGTCAAAAACGTCCCTTATTCATAGATCTCTCAGGTATATTTTTCCATACTCCAGTAATTTACTTATGATTATCACCCTTTATATTTAAATCATGTCCCCTTATTTTGACCTTATCTTGATGTGTTGGATATTAGTCTATACCTGGTTTCTGCTAAACTGCTTTCCAGTTTTGTCATATAGTGAGTGTTCATCCCAAAAGTCTAGATCAGTGGTAGGGAACTTGCAGGCTCAAGGCCACACATGGTCTTCTAGATCCTTCGGTGTCAATAAGGGGATTTATTCTGTGAAGTATGGATTCAGTCAAAGGGCTATACTTGAGGACCTAGAAGGTCACATATGGCCTTGTGGACACAGATTCCACACCACTGGACTAGGTTGTAGGTTTTAACAAACATTATTTTACTATGATCATTTGCCTTTTTGTATTGTGTACCTAATCTATTCCACTGACCTACCACTCTATTTCTTAACCAGTACCAGACTGTTTTCATGATTAATGCTTTGCAATATACTTTGAAACCTGGTACTGCTAGGCCATCTACCTTCACTTTTTTTTTTCATGGTTCCCTTGACATTTTTGACCTTTTGTTCTTCCAGATGAATTTTGTTATGATTTTTCCTAGCCCTAAAAAACTTTTTGGTACTTTGACAGGTATGGCACTGAATAAGAAAATTAACAAACATAGGTAGAATAGTCATTTTTATCATATTGGCTTGGCCTACATATGAACAATTAATATTTCTCCAATTGTTTAGATCTATCCTTATTTCTGTGAGAAGTGTTTTATAATTGTGTCCATATAATCCTTGGGTTTGTTTTGGCAGTTATTAGACTGCCAAGTATTTTATGTTGTCTTCCATTATCCTACATGGAATTTCTCTGTTTATCTTTTCCTATTGTTCATACATAGAAATACTGATGATTTACATGGGTTTATTTTATATCCTGAACATTTTCCAAAAGTATTCATTCTTTAAACTAGTTTTTTTAGTGAATTCTCTAGGGTTCTCTATGTATGCCATCATGTTAACTGCAAAAAAAAATTTGGTTGTTTCCTCAATGCCTATGTTGTTCCTTCAATTTGGCTTACTGAAATAACTAACATTTTTAGTATAACTGAATGATAACAGTGATAATGGTCATTCTTGCTTCACCCCTGATCTTACTATGAAGGCTTCAAGTTTATTCCTATTACAAATAATGCTTGCTTCTAGTTTTAGATAGATACTACTTATTTTAAGAAAAGCTCTGTTTGTTCCTATGCTTTCTTGTTTTTAATAGGAATGGGTACTGTATTTTGTCAATGGCTTTTTCTGCATCTATTGAGATAATCATATGATTTTTGTTGTCATTAGTGACATGGTCAATTATGCTGATATTTTTCCAAATATTGAATCAGACCCAAATTCCTGATATAAACCCATCTGGGTCATAGTAATCTTTGCGATATACTGCTGTAATATCCTTATGAGCATTTTATTTTAAAATTTTTGCATCAATATTCATTAAGGAAATTGTTATATAGTTTTCTTTCTGTTTTTGTTCTTTCTAGTTTACATGCTGTCACCAAATTTGTGTCAAAAAAGAGATTTGATAGGACTCTTTCTATAGCTTATATAGTATTGAAATAATTGTTCCAGGGTGGCTAGGTGGCGCAGTGAGTAGAGCGTCGGCCCCGGAGTCAGAACTCAGAAGCACCTGAGTTCAGATCCGGCCTCAGACACTTAACGCACACACAAATAAAAACCTAGCCATGTGACCTTGGGCAAGTTACTTAACCCCAATTGCCCTCCAAAAGGCAAAATAATAATAATAATAATAATAATAATAATAATAATAATAATAATAATTGTTCCTTACATGTCTAATAGAATTCACTTGAAAATCCATCTGGCCCAAGGAATTTTTTTTTTCTTTATGAAGCCTCATTGATGGCTTTTTTAAGATAGGGTTAAAGTATTATATTTTTGCTTCTCTTAATCTGGATAGTTTATATTTTTGTTAAAATATATTCATTACACTTAGACTGTCAGATTCACTGGCATATAATTAGGTTAAATAACTTTTAATAATTGCATTCAGTTCATCTTCTTTGGTGGTATATTCACCTTTTTCATTTTTGATACCAGAAATTTTTTTAATCAAATTAATCAGTCTATTTTATGGAGCTTTTTTTCTCCTTTGTAAAACCAGCTTCCAGTTTTATTTATTAGTTCAATGGTTTTTTTTTACTTTCAATTTTATTAACCTCTCCTTAGATTTTTAGAATTTCTAACCTTGGGCTTAATTAAGGATTTGTAATTTGTTCTTTCTCTTGTGTTTTTTTTTAATTGTACGCCCAAATCATTGATTTACTCTTTCACTTTTATTTATGTTTGTTTTTAGAGATATAAGTTTTCCCTAATTACTGCTTTGGTTGCATTTCATAAATTTTGGTATGTTATCTCATTGTTGTTATCCTCTTTAATGAAATAATTGATCGTTCCTATGATTTGTTATTTGACCCACTCATTCTTTAAAATTAGATTATTTTGCTTCAATTAACTTTTCATTTATGCTTCCATGACCCTTGATTGAATGCAATTTTTACTGCAATATCATCTAAAGAGAATACATGTAGTATTTCTGTTTTTCTGCACTTGGTTGTAATACACAGTCAATTTTTGGGAAGATATTATGCACAGTTGAGAAAAGGGTATATTCTTATCTATTCCCATTCAGTTTTCTTCAGAGGTCTATTTAACATTTCTCACATTTCATTTAACTCCTTAAATTCTCATTTATTTCATGGTTAGCTTTATCCAGCTCTGAGGGGGGAAAGTTGAGGTAATACATTTAACTTTTCATTTAAGAATTTGGATGCTCTACCATTTGGTACATATATGTTTAGTATGGATATTACTTCATAGACTATGCTGCTTTTCTTTAGCAAGATCTCTTTTATTTGAGTTTATTTTTGCTTTTGATTTGTCTGAGATGATGATTACTACCCCCTGTGTTTTGCACATAAGTTGTAGCATAACAGATTCTGCTCCAGCCACTTATTTTTAGTCTGTGTGTCTCTCTCTGTGCTTCAAGGATGTTTCTTGTAAACAACATATTGTTGGATTCTGGTTTCTAATCCACTCTGCTATCTGCTTCCACTGAATATGTGAGTTCATCTCATTTATGTTTGTAGCTTTGATTGCTAACTGTGCATCTCCCTCCATCCTATTTTCTTTATTTATTCTCTCCTCTTCTTCCCTCTCTTTCTCCCTCATGAAAGTCTGTTTTACTTCCAACCATCACCTTCTATTGATCCTCCATATTGATCCTCCCTTTTATCACTCCTCCTTTCCCTAATCCCCTTTGCCTCTTACTTCCATATTGGATAAAAACTATTTTCCCCTGTACTGTCAAATCTTCCTTCCATGTCTTTTTTGCATAAGTTAATTTTTCCCATTTTTCTTCTTTCTTCTCCCTTTTCCCAGGGAATTCCTCTTTCTTACCTATACATTTTTTAAACATCATCCAAATATAATCACTCCCACATCCTCTTTCTATGCAGAATCCTTCTAACTGCCCTAATAATGATAAAATTCTAAGAAATTACATGTATCACTTTCCCTAAGAGAAATTTAAATAGTTTAATCTTAAGTCCTTTGCAATTACTCTTTCATGCTTACCTTTATATACTTTTCTTGAGTCTGGTAAATGAAAGTTAAATTTCCTATTTAACTTTGGCTTTTTTTCAGAGAAGGCTTGAAAGTCCTCTATTCCATTAAATATTGATTTTTTCCCCCTTGAAGCATTATACTCAGTTTTGCGATTGTAATTCCAACTCTTTTGCTGTAATCATTGTAATCCCAACTCTTGCATTCTGAAATATATTCCAAGCCTTCCTCTGCTCCTTTAATGTGGCAGCTGCTAAATTTTTTATGACACTGACTGTGGCTCCATGGAATCTGAATGATATCCTTCTGACTACTTGAAGTATTTTCTCCTTTACATTGGAGCTCTGGAATTTGGCAATAAAATTCCTGGGAATTTTCATTTTGGGATCTCTCTGGACGTGATCAGTGGATTTTTTTTCAATTTCTAGTCTGGTTCTAAGATATCAGGGTAATTTTTCCTTGATAATTTCATGGAATATATCTAAGCCCTTTCTTGATCATGGCTTTCAGAATTCTTAAATTATCTCTTCTGGATCTATTTTCCAGGCCAGTTGTTTATCCAAAGAGATATTTCACATTTTCTTCTATTCTTCATTCTTTTGACAATGTTTTAATGTTTCTTGATGTGTCATGGAATCATTAGCTTCCACTTGACCAATTCTAATTTTTAAGGAATAAAAGCAAAAAGCTTTAGTGAGCTTGTATACATTTTCCCCCATTTGGCCAATTCTGCTTTTCAAGGAGTTATTTTCATCTTCTGTATCTCTTTTTCTCATTAAGTCAATTGTATTTTTCAATGTTATTTTCTTCATTTTTTTTTTGCGTTTTTAACCAAGCTGTTTATTTCCTTTTCATAATTTCCTTTATTTGCTCTCAATTCACTGCCTAAGTTTTCCTCTACTACTAAATGAAAATCATTTTTTAGTTCTTCCAGGAATTCTTGTTAGTTTATGTCCAATTCACATGTTTCTTTGAGATTTTGTTTGTACAGCTGTTTTGATTTCATTATCTTCTTCTGAGTTTGTTTCTTGATATTCCCTTTCACCACAGTAGCTTTTATGATCAGGTTCTTCTTTTTAATTGTTTACTCATTGTTCCACCTTGAATCATGATTTTGAGCTTTATGGTAAAGTTGAGCTCTATTTCCCAGTATGGTGGGATGGGACATTGTCTCAAGCTTCAGACATTTTTGCACAGCTGTTTTCAGAGGTCATTCTCAAGGTTTGGAAGTTTTTGGTGCTTCTAAGTTGTGCTCTGGGGAGAGATATGGTCACTAGTTCCCTGCTCTACAATCTAGACCTTAACCTCAAAGGGCCCCGGATCCCTTGGGATTCCAACTGATATTGCTCCCTTGGGACAAGAAACAAAAGGGTTCCTCAGGGTTTTTGATTCTTTGGAAACAAAAGCAATACTGCTCCTCGGGGCTCTTGCTCCAGCAACACCATCAGGAATGCCCAGCACCTGAAAGGAGAAAGTGACTAAATACCCACTCAGAAATAGAATTCAAGGGACCCCATACAAGCACTGGGTACAAGACCAGATGCCATTTAACAACCATGTCACCCAATATTTGGTCCCAGGTTGAAGTTCCAGGGCAAAGTGGAGTGGTTCTCATCACAAGGTAGCAGGGGCCCTATCTGGTTAAGGACCACAGAGCAGATAAAGACAGTAATGATCAAATTCTCACAGATCACACCACCTTAGAAGTAGCAAAAACGTACAAGTCCCCAGACCTACTGTGAAAGCAAAAGGGCGTAAAAATCAGGGCCAGACATCCACTTAACCCCACCCTCCCAACCCCAAAGAAGTAAGCAGAAAACTCTTAAATTCCAAGTCAAGAAATAGCCTGGGAAGGTGAGCAAACAATAATCAAATAAAGAACCTGATCAGAAAAAGTTAGCATAGTGACAGAGAAACTCAAAATACTAATTCATAAGACAATGACTAGAAACACCTACAAGAAAAAACTCAAAGAAAAAGGAAGATTAGACAAAAGCCAAATAAGAATTCCTAGAAATATATCAAGAAAAACTTTAAAAAGAGCAAGGGGGGGAAAGGGTTTTACAAATCAAATAACATAAGTAGAGGAAAAAGTGCTAATAGAAATGAGAATAATACAAGAAAATTATGAAACAAAAGTAACAGCTTAGTAAAAGAGGCATCAAAAATGTAGAAAAAAGTAATGCTTTAAAAATCAGAATTGGCAAAATAGTCAAAGAAGTACAAAACATCATTTAAGAAAATCACTCCTTAAAGGTTTAGAACTGATCAAGAAGATGCTAATGACTCCATGAGACATCCAAGGAAAACAGAAGAAAATGTGAAATATCTTACTGGAAAAACAAAAACAAAAAAAAAAACCACAACTGACCTGGAAAATAGAAGAGAAATAACTTAAGAATTATTGGACCTCCTGATCAAAGAAAGATCCTCAACATTATACTTCAAGAAATTATAAAGGAAAACTGCCCAGATATCACTGAATCAGAGGGCAAATTAGAATTTAAAAGATTATTTCCCAAAAGAGATTCCAAAATGAAAACAGGAATATAATAACCGAATTCCAGAGTTCCCAGGTAAAGGGAAAAATACATCAAGCAGCCAGAAAGTAATTATTCAGACAACATGGAGACACACTCAGGATCACACAGATAAAATAGCAGAAGGCTTGGAATATGATATTCCAAAAGAAAAATGAGCTAGAATTACAAATAAGAATAACCTACCCAGCAAAATTGAATAAAATCCTACAAGGAGGCAAATGGATATTTAATGAAATAGAGGACTTTTCAAGCATTCCTGATGAAAAGAATAAATCTGAGTAGAAAATGTGACATTCCAACACAAGATTCAAGAGAAGCACGAAAGGGTAAAGTTGAATAAGAAATCATAAGGAACTTAATAAAGTTAAACTGTTTATAATCCTACATGGGAAAATGATACATGTAATTCCTAAGAACTTATATCATTATTAGGGTAGTTAAAAGTTTACTTGAAGGGGCGGCTAGGTGGCGCAGTGAATAGAGCGCCGGCCCTGGAGTCAGAAGAACCTGAGTTCGGAGCCGGCCTCCGACACTTAATCCACACAAACAAAAACCTAGCCGTGTAACCTTGGGCAAGTTACTTAACCCCAATTGCCCTAAAGGGGCGGCTAGGTGGCGCAGTAAGTAAGAGCGCCGGCCTCGGAGTTGGGATGACCCGAGATCAGATCCGGCCTCAGAAAATGAGCACCCACGCATAAATAATGACTAGCCGTGTAACCTTGAGCAAGTTACTTAACCCCAATTGCTTTAAAAAAAATAAAAAAATAAATAAAAAAAATAAAAATAAAAGTTTACTTGAGCAGAGGGTATGAAATGGAAAATGAGCGGGAACAGACAATGCTTGAATCTCACTCTCATTTGAAATGGATCAAAGAGGGAAGAATATATATATATATATACAGTTGATACAGAAATTCATCTTATTTAAACAGGTGAGTAGGAGGGGAAGAGGATAAGACAAGGGACTGTGATAAGAGAAAGAACAGATTAAGTTGTTGTTCGGTCATTTTCAGATGTGACAATTCTACAGGACCTCATTTGAGGTTTTCATGACAGAGTCACTAGGGTGGTTTGCCATTTCCTTCTCCAGTTCATTTTAAAGATAAAGAAATTGAGGTAAATACAATTAAGTGACTTGCCCAGGGTCACAAAACTAGTAACTGTCAGATTACCTATGTAATCTACCCATGTAGCTGCCAAAAAGAGGCAGTAGTCAGAAGAAAATAGGAAGGAAGGAAGGAAGGAAGGAAGGAAGGAAGGAAGGAAGGAAGGAAGGAAGGAAGGAAGGAAGGGAGGGAGGGAGGGAGGGGGGAGAGGGGGGGAGAGAGAGAGAGAGGGAGGGAGGGAGGGAGGGAGGGAGGGAGGGAAGGAGGGAGGAAGAAAGAAAGAAAGAAAGAAAGAAAGAAAGAAAGAAAGAAAGAAAGAAAGAAAGAAAGAAAGAAAGAAAGAAAGAAAGAAAGAAAGAAAGAAAGAAAGAAAGAAAGAAAGAAAAGGGAGAGAAAGGTATAAATAGAAAAGAATATGACAAAGAGAAATAAACAGAAATGATAACTCTGAATGTGAATGGTATGGATTCACCCAAAAAACAGAAGAGTATAGCAGACTGGATTAGAAACCAGAATTCAACAACATGTTGGTTCCAAAAGACATACTTGAAACAGAAAAATACATAGTATTATTTTAAAATAAGGGGCTAGAGCAGAATCTATTATACTTCAAAGATGAAGTTGAAAAAGACGGAGGGGAGGAAGGGGCAGGGTAGCAATCATGATTTCAGACAAAGGAAAAGCAAAAACAGAGCTAATTAAAAGAGAACTGGGGAAACTACATTTTGCTAAAAGGTATCAATGAATTACTATCAATAATATGGGCACCAAATGGCATAGCATCAAAATTCTAGAAGTTAAAGTTACACTGTGTGAGGAAACAGACAATAGAGCTATTCTAGTAGGGTTTGTCAATGTACCCCTCTCAGACCCAGATAAATTTAACCAATAAAATAGACAAGAAAAAAGCTAAAGAGATGAATGTAATTTTAGAAAGGTTAGAAATGATATATCTCTGAATAATACTGAATAAAACCGTATACCTTTTTCTCAGATGTACACGGCACCTTCACAAAAACTCATCACATATTCAAGCATAAAAACTCATAAAACAAATGCAGAAAAGCAGAAATATTAAATACATAATTTTCAGATTGTAATGCAATAAAATTACATTCAATAAATGGTTTTTTATACATAGATTAAAAATTAATTGGAAACTAAGCAAGCCATTCTGAAAAAACAAGCGCGTCAAGGAACAAATCATATCTATAATCAAATTTCATTAAAGAGAAATGACCAAAAAACAATAAAGAGAGCAATGAGACAACATACCAAAATTTGTGGAATGAAACCTAAACAGTACTTAGGGGAAATTTTATATCTCTAAATGCTTACATCAAGAGAAGAAAGAGAAGATTGATGAATTGTATAACCAACTTACAAAAATTAAATATCTCCTACTAAAAAACAAAATAGAAACCTGAACATCAAAGGAGAGATTAATAAAAATGAAAGTTAAAAAAAAATTGACTTAATAAATAAAACTAGGACTTTTTTTTTTTTTTAATTGGGGGGGGAGAAGATAATATAATATATAAATCACTGGCCAATTTTATTTTTTTTTAAGAAGAAAAAACCCAAGTTACCTAAACTAAATAGGTGAATACACAAGCAAAGATGAAATTAAAGCAATTATTAACTCTATGCCAATTAAACTGACAATCTAAATGAAACAGATGAATGTTTACAAAAACACAAATTACCCAGATTAACAGAAGAGGAAATAGAACATTTAAATAATTCTATCCTAATAAAAGAAATAGAACAAGTCATAAATGAGCTAAGAAACCCAGGACGAGATGGATTCAACAGTGTATTCTACCAAACATTTAAAGAACAATTAATTCCAATACTATATAAACTCTTTGGAAAAACATGCAAAGAAGGAGTCCTAACAAATTCCTTTCATGACACAAATATGGTGCTAACACCTAAACCAAGGAGAGCAAAAACAGAAAGAAAACTGGAGACCAACTTCCTTAATGAATACTGATACAAAAAATAAAATACTTACAAGGAGATTACAAAAACATAACACAAAAATCATACATTATGACCAGGTGGGATTTATACCAGGAATGCAAAGTTGGTTCAATATTAGGAAAGTTACCAGCATAATTGACCATATCAATAACAAAAACCAAAAAAATTGTACAATTACCTCAATAGATGCAGAAAAAGCTTTTGACAAAATACAACATTCCTTCCTATTAAAAACACTAGAAAACTAGATGTGTGACCTTGGGCAAGTCATTTAACCCCAACTGCCTTGCCTTCCCACCTCAAAAAAAAAAAACCCACTGAAAGCATAGAAGTAAATGGAATTTTTCTTAAAATGATAAACAGTAGCTATCTAAATCCAAGAGCAAGCATTATCTATAATGGGGATAAACTAGTAGCCTTTCAAATAAGATCAGAGGTAAAGCAATGAAGTCCATTATTACCCCTATTATTCAATAATTTACTAGAAATGGTAGTGATACCAAAAAGACAAGAAAAAGAAACTGAAGGAATAATAGGCAACAAAGAAGCAAAAATATTAATTTTTGCAGATAATATGATGGTTTACTGATGAAATGCTAAAGAACCAATTAAAAAATTCACACAAATCCTCTGTATTTCTATACATTTTCAACAAAACCCAGTAAGATGAGATATAAGGAGAAATTCTATTTAAAATAACTACAAACAATATAAAATATTTGAGAGTTTATTTGCCAAGAGACACACTGGAACTATATGAACACAATTATAAATATCACAAGACAGAGCTACATTAGTAGAAGGATACTAATTGTTCATGGTTAGGCAAAGCTAATATAATAAAAATGATAATACAACCTAAAGTAATTTACTCATTCAGTGCCATAACAATCATACAACCAAAGAGTTACTTTATAGAGCTAAAGAAAACAGTAAAATTCATCTGGAAGAAAAAAAGGTAGACTATCAAGGGAATCAATGGGGGGAAAATTTTAAGGAAGGGGGACTGGCAGTACCAGACCTCATTCTATATAACAAAGTAGCAATCATAAAAATAATTTGATACTGCATAAGAAACTGGCTGATCAATTGGAATAGATTAGGTACACAATATATAGAAACAAATGAGCATAACAGCTTAATGTTTGATGAATCCAAGGATCCTTGCTATCGGGGTAAAAACTTATGATCTGACAAAAACTACTGGGAAAACTGGAAAGTAATCTGATAGAAAGTAGGCACAGACCAACATTTCACAGTGTGTACCAAGACAAACTCAAACTGGGTATATGATTTAGAGATAAAAAGCAATATCATAAGAAAATTAGGGGAGCATAGAAAAAGTTACCTGTTAGATTGATGAAGAATTAATGACCAAACAAGAGACAGATGTGTTCATGGTAGGCAAAATGGATAATTTTGATTACAATAAAATTAAAAATCTTTGCACAAACAAAATCAATAGTCAGAATTAAAAGAAAAGCAGCAAAGGGGAGAAGAAAGGGAATTTACAGCAAGTTATCTCATAAAAGTCTCAATTCTCAAAAATATATAAAGAAATGAGTCAAACTTATAAAATAAGAGCCATTCTCCAATTTGAAAATGGTCAAAGCATACAAAGAAGCAGTTTTCAGAGGAAGAAATCAAAGCTATCAGTACTCATAAGAAAAAAAATGCTCTAAATCACTAATAATTAGATATAAAATTAAGAACTCTAAGCTACCGCTTCACACCCATCAGATTGGCTAAAATGACAAAAAAGTAAAATGACAAAACATGAGAAAGGATGTGCAAAAGTAGGTACACTGACTTGCGGATGGAGCTGTGAATTAGTTCAGCCATTCTGGAGAGCAATTTGTTACAATGCCCAAAGGGCTGTAAAACTGTGCATACCCTTTTACCCAACAATACCACTAATAGATGTTTATCTTAAGGAGATCAAAGAAAAAGTAAAAGGACTTATGGCCAAAAATATTTTATAGCAGCTCTTTTTGTTGTGACAAAGAATTGGAAAACTGAGGGGGTACTCATCAGTAGGGGAATGGCTAAACAAGTTGAGGTACATGACTGTGCTGTAAGAATGGATGAAGTCAATGGTTTTAGAAAAGCAATGAAAGGGGGGTCGTTAGGTGACACAGTGAATAGAGCACTGGCCCTGAAGTCAGGAGGATCTGAGTTCAAATCCGGCCTCAGACACTTAACACAAAACTAACTGTGGGACCTTGGGCAAGTCATTTAACCCCAACTGCCCTACTTTCTCCTCTCCTAAACCCCCCCCCACCCAAAAAAAAAAATACCCAAAATTTTAGCTGAGTCAATTCAAAATTAAATAAGTAGAACTAACAGAACATTGCACAGAGTAAAGTTTTATTGTATAATAATCAACTGTGAAAGACTTGGCTACTCTGATCAATACAGTGATCCACCACAATTCCAAAGAATTTATCATGAAAAATGCTATCCATCTCCAGAGAGAAAACTGATGAACTCAGAGTGCAAAATGAAGTATATTTTTCTACTCTTTATAATTGCATTTTTTTTAGTCAAAATGGTTAGTGTAGAAATATGTTTTGAATGATTTCATATGTATAGTGGGCACCATATTTCTTGCCTTTTCAAAGGGTAGGGGAGAAGACTGAGAGAAGGATAGAATTTAGAAGTGAAAGTTAAGTAAGCTCTTTGTGAGCATAGCCTTGTTTCTTACTCAATCCAAATAAAAATATTTATTGTACAACTACTATTGTACCAAGCACATACCACTAAGGTCACCAAAGGCCATTCAATAACTAGGTCAGGGCCTTGATCAGTATAGTCACCCAATCATTTTTTTTTCATTGAATTGAATCAACTTTGATTAATTCAAAAGCTTTTACTTAACTTTTGGTTGCATTTACTCATTTAATCAAAGCTTTAAAACTGACGCTGCTAAATGCCACATTCTGGTTTAAATTTCATAATTTTCTCACCTATTATATGTGATGATAAAGGTGCTAATATCTCTAAAAATTAAATCACAGGCAAGAAAAAAGAACAAATGCAGATAACTTGAATAATACTTAAAAGCAGACCAAGTCTTGTGTTATTTTTTCCTCTAGTAGCAAAGCAACTGGTGTATTAGCTACTTCTATCAACTAGTTATGTTTCTATTTTTGAATTATAAAAAATTAAATTTGGGAGAATTCTTTAGTCAGCTCCTTACTTTTCCTGGGATGGAGAAACAATGTGGTAACAGAGAGCCAGCATTTAAATCAGAAAGAACTGGACTCAAAATCAGTATCTGAACCATACAGCCTATGAGACTATGAAAAAGTCACTTAACTTCTCAATGCCCCAGAATACATTTTAAGACTTTTATGTTGCAGAATGTGTATTGGCAGAAGGGGTTTCCTCATTGAAACTTCTAGGTAGTATTAAATTCAAAAGTCTACTCAAGATAATAATGAGGGCAGCTAGGTGGCACAGTGAATAGAGCACCAACCCTGGAGTCAGGAGGACCTAAGTTCAAATCTGGCCTCAGACACATAACACTTACTAGCCATGTGACCTCGGGCAAGTCACTTAACCCCAACAGCCCTGACCTCAAAAAAAAAAAAAAATAATAATATTAATAATAATGGACTTACTATTTAAGTTACAATCTTATGATAGGGGTGCAATATCCTGGAAAGGCAAATAGAAATTCATTATCCTCACTTGTTCTTTCTCATTTTATCTAATATGAAACTTTCCTGTGAAAGTTATACATTAACTAGAACATAAGAGTTTTTGAAACTATTAGAGAAATATAATATGATAAAGGTGCTAATATCTCTAAGAAAAACTTGAGACTTGTAAGTTTCATCCAAAACAACTTCTCAGAAATACCAACAGCTTTCTCAGCTCAATTATTTGCAACAAATATTTTGCAACTTGAACCATACTGATAATTTTAGAACATCTTAACTTTTAAAACAAAAACAGTATATAAGTTCTTAGAGGTACTTACATTAAATTTAATTATGTCGTATATCAAGTACCGAGGAACAATCTGTCCATTTACTTTGTCGACAATCATTTCCTTTAAAGAAAAAAAAAGATTGTTTATAAAAATAATTTCATATCTATTCTTTAATGTATTAGAATGATGACAATTTCTTATCACATATCAAGTTCATTATACTTCTATTATTCATTAGATCAATGAAACAAAACATTTAAATTTCAAAAAACATTTTCAAGAAATTTAATTCTATCATTATTACTTTTTTCTTATAGATATAATTAGTTGGGCCTTAAATATATGAATAATAAGTTCAAATGGTTAAAGAACGGTCCTAATAAGATCTTGATCAAAGCTTCAATACCTGTCTTGTCCAATTTTATATTGTTCTGTTCCAAAGTCCTGACTTAGCAAACATCAAAGGACACTGGATGATGGGGACCCTGATCAATCATTTTTACCTCATTCAATAGCAGGTAAATTCCCAGCTCTGTCTGTCCTTACACTTTAGATTCAGTTCATATGCTCTAGACTAAAATCTTTATTGTTTCCTTATCCTAATTCTCCCTAAATTGTTATCCTTGTCCACACCTCCATAGCCTGTATCCCTTTCTGCCATCTCACAGTACCATTTGCCCCTAGAACCTTCCAATCTACTGTTAACTCGCCTTTATCTTTGATATCTTCATTTCAAATTTTTTCCAACTCCATCTGTTATCACAAATCTAGTTCTCTCCAAAAGACACTACAGCACTGTCCACTCTCTTGATTAATGGTTGAGCCTTCTCTCGTGTTCTCATCTCAAACACACTGGGCAAGGAAGAAAATAAGGTATACTTCTCGCTCTAGACTACCACTTTTGCTTTATCACCATCACTTAGGACCTTCTCCTCTGAAGTTCACACCAACCGTGTTCAAATTTTTATGGCTATGTTCCACCAGCTTCCTAGTTATTTCCCTTCTTTTCTCAAGGTGCTCATTATCTTATTCAATCTTCCCTCTCTATACAAATCCCTGCTCTCATACTTGTAATTTTAATATGCCCATTTCATCCTGAATACATAGGCAGGCTAGTTCATTTTCAATCTATCTCAACCACACGTAGGAAAGATCATATGCCTAATCCCATCATCAATGATAATTGTGATGCCTTAGTGATCCAAAAACCTGAAATTCCTTTCTCTCACCATTACCTAACTTTTCATCTCTTTTTAAGACTATTTTCTCATGCAACTATTCTTTGCCCTCAATGTAATCTCAATTCTTTCCAACCCTCTCTATTCTTTCTACCCCACCCCTGCCAATTCTTTCTTCTCTTCTAATTTAATGAGAAATAAATACCTTTCCTAAGCTACTCAATACATTAAAACCTTTCTCCATTCTCTCCTTTTTTCTAGATCCTAAGAAAAAAGTGGTCTTTTTGCTTGCCAAAACAAACCAATTTGTGTTTTGATCTCATTCCTTCCCATCTCTCTAGAAATTTGCTCCTCTGAAAACCCCCTTTCTCGTGTTAAATCCTCATCACCTATATAAGTCCTACCTACAAACTTGCTTAAGTCTTGACTATTTCAATGGCTCAAATTATTCTATATTTCTCCTTCTTTTCCACAACTCAATTCCCCAAAAGGATCTGTTTCATTCGTTGGCCCCATTTTCTCATCTCCAACTCACTTTTCATAAGGAGGTGAGCCTTGTAAATACGGCTTCCTACGATTACCACTCGACAAAAACTGCTTTCTACAAGCTGACCAACAATTTCTTACCTACTAAATCCAAAGACCTCTATTAATGGTCTTTATTCAAAAAGGTGAGAAAGAAATACAGTCCAGTCAAGGAAGGCTGTATAATGGCATGAAGATAAGAGATAAAGACAAAAGACAAAATGATATACATGAGGAATACTAAGAAGATACATTTTTAAGGACCACAGACTGTAGAAAAGGGAACAATGTATACAATAAATTTGGAAAGTAGGTAGGAGCAGGTTGTGGTGGGTTTTAAATGCCAAACTGAAGGGTTTATATGTGACTGCAGAAGCATTGGGTAGCCAAAGAAATTTACTTAATAGGTAAACAGCATGCTCTGGACACTTTACTTTGGCAGCTATGTGAAGGATGGATTGGAGTCTTGAAACAGAAAAACAAATCAGAATGCTATTGCAATAGTCAAAGCAAGAGGTGATCAGGGTGAGAACTAGAGTAGTGACTATGTTAATAGAAAATACAGGACGTGAGAATGATGCAGCACCAACAGTTTTTATAGTGATTTCTAGGAGAATGAGCAATTTTCTCCTTGAGATTCTGATGTCTAACATTCCCCACACATGTCCAGTTTCATTTTTGTTTTTAGCTAAGAAATATAATTTGAATAAAAATTCACTGGAATTGTTTTTCACTTCTTTCTTTACTAAGTAGACATACTTTCATTGCTTTATATACTTGGTGCATATCTGCATCTTGACAGGTTTTTGGTGGCTAGCATCTGAGGACACACTCAAACAGATCTTTGGGTGTAAAACAACAGTAACTGCTCCCAGAAACTTATACCTCTACTTTTTTTTTTACCTTTACCATCTTCTATTTCAGATAATCAGTCTGTTTTCAGCTGAGTACCAAAAAGAATCTTCATTGCCCTAATTCTTGAATGCTTTATACTCAGGTTTGGGGCCACTGGGAACCAGAGGTCTTTTTCCCATCGCTTGAGCCTCCTCTTAAGTTCATTTTCTTGAAAATTCAGGTCACTCATCATTTCATAAGTCAGTTTCGAGACTGACTGGGATGCTGCAGGGAGACATTTGTTGTTGTTGCTATTTAGTTATTTTCACTCATATCTGATTCTTTATGACCCCCATTTAGGGTTTTCGTGGCAAAGATACTAGAGTGCTTTGCCATTTCCTTTTCCAGCTCATTTTGCAAATGAGGAGACTGAGGCAAACAGGGTTAAGTGACTTGCTGAGGGTCATATAGCTAGTAAGTGTCTTCAGGGCAGATCTGAACTCTCAAAGATGAGTCTTCCTAATTCCAGAACTAGCATTATATTCACTGAACCACCTACCTGCCCCACTGGGAGATATATTCAGTTTTTAAGGTAATACAAACATCATTCAATACTAATAAGCTTCACAGTTTTTTTAAATCTCATTTTTATTGATGTGGTTCTATCTTTTAATCAATCATACTTCTGAGCAATGCTGAAGAAAATGTTCAAAAATTCCTATGTGAGATTTATGATAAACTCAAGTCTCACAATACTCTTTAAGGTTGGACACTAACAATGTTGTGAATATCATATACTAGACTTAACAGTTTGGTCTGGAAATCGTATGTACTTATGCCAAAGCACATACTGTTTTTCTTGATTTGTTTTTCTCATTTGATTACAGTTTTATAAGGATAAGCAAAACTGCTTAGTCATGAAATGGAAAGAAAGATGGACAGGGGAGATAGGCTATAGACAAGTGAGCTTCAAATAAACAGGCTCCAAGAAGCAAATAAAACTCAAAGAAACAATTGTGATAAAACAAGACAATTTTTGAAGGGAAGGAGAAAGGAAGTATTTACAAGAAAGCAGGATGTGAAAGAGGACAAATTATGTGCTGGAAAGGAAAATGCAGGGCTTAGAAAAGGAAGATCTGACTCAATACTGCCTCAGATAAAGTAGGGCTAATAAGAGAACCTACATCAGCTGTTGTGAGGATCAAATGAGTTTTAACAACATGTATAGCTTTTTGCAAATCTTAAAGCACTTTATAAATAAACATTAGATGTAATTATTATTTTATAATTATTTTCACCATCACCATTAGCCACAGTAAAGAATTCAAATCCACAGATAGGAAGGCGATAAAGAAAGGCAATTAGGTAAGAGGTATTGACTGGCAGTCCTAAAGGAATTAAACCTATCAGGTATTAAAATTTGCATAATTGGGAAGAAATATAGATTTCTGAGAAATGGGAATTATATGATCAAAATAACATCTGAGAATTCTATTTATTCAGCAAACTTTTAAGCAAAATTATTTACTTGCTTATTGTGCTCCCTGAATCTTACCTTGATTATTCCAGACAGAAACAAGCTCTACCTCTTCTGAACTAGAACACAATCTAGTTGTGTTGCCCATTTCTTAAATATCTCACCTTCCTACCAAATTTAAAAAGTTCCTTGAAGAGCAATCATTCATTCATTTCTGCTATCCCCAAAGTGCCAAGAACAGTACCTTGCAAATTAGTGGGAGCTTAACAAATAGTTAACTGAATGAATGTTTAAATTAATAGATAATGTGTATGCCTTTTCCTTATCTTCTACCTAATATTTCATTTTACTTTTACAATCTCATTTCCAACTTGTTCAATACAATATATATTTTAAATTTCACTTTATTTCACTAAGAATTTTCATCTCACAAAGATACACTTTTCTCCATCTTAACTTTCCCCAATTTGTTTTTCACCATTTATTTCAGGAAGTCTATGAATTTTTCATCTTTATTCTTTTCTCCACCTGTGAGGAAGGCTTCCCATTGAGGCAGACATGAATGAGGAAGCTATATGACTCCAAATAACAAGAAATCTGATGCAGATAAATCTAATTAACCGATGATTTATTCCTCAACTTGCTTACTACTATAGAACTGTCTTTTCTTCTATTACTTCTCTGAAAGATATAGAAAGGGGAAATTTCTTCTATAAAACATGGTCAGTCAGATTCCTTGTAATAACAGCTTACCAGGTAACAAAATGGCACAGAGAATAGTGTGCTGGACTTTAGAGTCAGGCAGTCCTGGGTTCAAATCTTTCATTGATAGTATGAGTTGTGTGACATTGGGCAAGTCACTTAACCTTCTTATTAGTTCTTATTAGAACTTAGTTCTTACTAGAACTCAGTTTCCTCATCTGTAAAATGGGAATAGTACCTACCTCACAAGATTGTTGTGAGGAGTGCCATATCAATGCTAGCTATGATTATCAACTATTAATAAATTTATCTGTCAAGATAGCAAAGCAATGGCAGGAACTCACCCAAGCTCTCCCAAATTCCCCTACAAACAACATTAAAATAACAGCTCGAAACTAATTCTGGAGCAGCAAAACCAATAAAAGGACAGAGTGAAACAATTTTCCAGCCCAAGACAACTTAGAAAGTCAGCAGGAAAGGTAGATTTCACTGGGGTGAGAGCAAAACTAAAACCTGCACAGGCTGATCCTGGCAAGCCAGCATTTGGACTTGGAGGTGAATGAATCAGCTCCTGAAGCTTCCAGATTTCTCAGCCCACACTATAACAGCATACAACTGATCAGAAGGAGATCACAGGAGATCCTTTGCTGGTACTCTGAAGTTCTAGGTTAAAGTCCCAGTCCCAGGGCAGAGGAGTACTAGCAAACTAGACCATGTGACTACAGGGGCAGAGGGGCCCTGGTCACAATTTAAGGATAAGAAAATGTGTTTGGGGTCACTCACAGACCAAAGCACAGGCCAGGAGAGCATACCTTACACAATACCAGCAAGGAAGCACCAAAACTTACACTGCCATAGAACTAGCTCTGAAAACAGCAGCACAAAAACTTGAAACTTGGGATAATGCCTCCTGAATCCTTGGAGGAGAGCCCAACTTTAACATAAAATTAAAAGTTAAGATATAGTCTGGGAAAATGAGCAAATAAAAAAAAAAGCTGATCATATAATTTACAATATCAAAATACAAACTCAGAGAAGACAACAAAGACAAAACATTTGCAGCATCCAAAGTCTCAAAGAAAAATGTTAATTGGTCTCAGGCTCAAAAAGAATTTCTCAAAGAGCTCAAAAAAGGGTTTTAAAACTCTAATAAAAGAGTGAAGAAAAATTGGTAAGAAATGACAGTAATGCAAGAAAATTATGAAAAAAGGGACAATAGCTTGGTAAAGGAGGCATAAAAAATACTAATGAAAATAATACTTTAAAAAACAGAATAGGCCAAATGGTAAAAGAGGCACAAAAATCCAATGAAGAGAGTAATTCCTTAAAAAGCATAATTAGCCAAATGGAAAGAGAGGTACAAAATTCACAAAAAAAGAACTCCTTAAAAATAGTTAGCTAAGTAGAAAAGGAGGTACAAAAGCTCACTGAAGAAAATATTTCCTCAAAAATTAGAAGAGGGCAACTGGAAGTTAATGACTCCATGAGACATCAAGAAATAATAAAACCAAATTAAAAGAATGACACAATAGAACACAAAGTGGAAAAACAACTCACCTGGAAAATAGATTCAAGAGAGATAATTTAAGAATTACTGAACTACCTGAAAGTCATGATCAAAATTATTGATTTCAATAAATTATTAGATTTCAAGAAATTATTAAGGGAAATTGCCCTGATATGCTAGAACCAGAGGGTAAAATAACTGAAAGAACCTACCAATCACCTCCTGAAAGAAATCTCCAAATGAAAACTCCCAGAAATATTAAAGCCAAATTCTAGGGCTACCAGGTCAAGGAGAAAATATTACAAGTAGCCAAAAAGAAACAATTCAAATACAGTGGGGCCACAGTCAGGATAGCCCAAGATTTAGCAGCTTCTCTATTAAAGGATCGGTGGGCTTGGAATATGAGATTCCAGGGGACAAAGGAGCTAGGATTATAACCAAGAATCACATGCCCAACAAAAGAGAGTATAATCCACCACAGGGGAAAGCAGACATTTAATAAAATAGAGAACTTTCAAGCATTCCTGTTGAAAAGACCAGAGCTGAATAGAAAATCTGACTTTCTAATACAAAACTCAAGAGTAGCACAAAAAGGGATTCTCACTTCTGGGAGCCAAGATGACAAAGTAAGAAGTAAGTCACTCTCACTCTCCCTTATTGACCTCTAAAAACCCAGAAAATATTGCCCCAGAGAAAACCCTGGTACAGCTAAGCCAGCAGAAAGATGTGGTACAGCAGTCTTCTAGCCCAGAAAGGTGGGGGAATTAATGGGAAAGGTCCCTCTCACTCTGGTGAAAGGGGAGCAGTACAGGACGAAAGGAGTCCCAGTAAACCAATCAGAGATCCTGAGCCCCAGGTTGGTACAGCACAAAAACACTAATACCAGGACCCCCTGAGTGCCTTGGCACTGGCAGGAGAACTGGAAGACTACAGCATTCAAACCTCCAAGTGCTTCAGCACAATTCCAAGAAGCACCACTCTAGGCAGGCAGGCTTCCTCCAGCAACCAAATCTTCCAGTCCTTCAGAGCAGCCCAGGTGAGCCTCAGGCATTGTCTACTGGCCTGAACCCCCATACCCCAAGAGCTTCAGTGTTGCTGATCCCACCTCAGCACCAGTTAAGCTGCCAGACCCCTACAGCCTTCAGATGACAACACCTGGGCCCCATCACACAAAGTCAGTGACCAGGTCCGTGACCCCCAGCACAAAAACTTAGGTCAGAGCTGCCTGTGGTCCAGCAGGATAAGTCAACTTTAGAAGGGAGGAAATAGACAAACATAATGAGCAAAAAGGAGAAATCAACAATAACGACAGATTCTTTCTTTGGGGACAGGGAATATCAAAACACAAATTTAGAAGAGGATAATAACATTATTGATATACCCACATCCAAAATCTGAAAAGGGAATATGAACTGGTTTTAAGCCCAAAAAGCCTTCTTGAAAGAGATGAAGAAGGATTTTAAAAGACAAATAAGAGAGACAGTAGAAAAATTGGGAAAAGAAATGAGAGGTATGCAAGAGAAAGTCAATAGCTGGGAAAAGGAAGGACAAAAATTAACTATAGAAAACAAATCTGTGAAAAATACAATTGGCCAAAGGGAAAAAAGGGGTGCTTTAGAAAATAACGCCTTAAAAAATAAAATGAGCCAAATGGAAAAGGAGGTAAAAAAACTAATTGAAGAAAACAATTCATTAAAAATTAGAACTGGGCAAGTGGAAGCTAACGACCATGAGACAAAAAGAATCAGTCCCACAAAATCAAAAGAATAAAAAAATAGAAGAAAGCATAAACTACCTCATTGGAAAATAGAACTTAAGAATAATTGGTCTTGGGGCGGCTAGGTGGCGCAGTGAATAGAGCACCAGCCCTGGAGTCAGGAGGACCCGAGTTCAAATCCTACCTCAGACACTTAACACAAAACTAGCCATGTGACTTTGGGCAAGTCACTTAACCCCAATTGCCCTCCAAAAAGAAAAAAGAAAAAAAAAACCCAACAGTTATTGGTCTACCTGAAAACCATGATGAAAAAAAGGGCCTGGACAGCATTTTTCAAGAAATCATCAAGGAAAACTGCCCTGAGGTTCTAGAACCAGAGGGTAAAAAATAGCCATCAAAAGAATTCACCAATCACCTCCTAAAATAGATGCCAAATTGATGATGCAAAGGAATATTGCAGCCAAATTCCAAAATTATTAGGTCAAAGAGAAAATACTGCAAGTAGCCAGAAAGAAACAATTCAAATATCATGGAAACACAATCAGGATTACATAGGACTTTGCAGCTTCTACATTAAAAAATTAGAGGGCTTAGAATATGATATTCAATGAGGGAAAGGAGTGTGGATTAAAGCCAAAGATCAACTACCCAACTACTATCTTTCAGGGGAGGAGATGGATATTCAATGAAATAGGGGACTTCCAAACCTTCCTGATGAAAAGACCAAAGCTCAACAGAAAATCTGATCTTCAAATATAAGACTCAAGAAAGGAATAAAAAGGTAAGCAGGAAATAAAAAAAAACATGCTATTAATAAGGGCAAACTGTTTACATCCCTACAAGGGAAGATGAAATTGTAACACTTGAGAACTATATCTTTATTATAACATTAGAAGGGGTATACATAAATGAGGGCACGGGTATAAGTAGACTTTGATGTGACGATAAAAAATCTAATTAAGTGGTAAAGAAGATTATACTGGGAGACTAGGAAAGGAGGAGGCAGAAAAGGATAAATTATATCAGATGTAGGTACAAAGACCTACTACACTAAAGGAAAAGAATGGAGGGAGATGAGCATAGTTTGAACCTTATTATCATCATATCTGGCTCAAAGAGGTTAAAACACATTCAGGTACAGAAATCTTACCCTAAAGGAAATAGGAGCAAAAGGGGTAAAGAAAAGGAAGACGGTGAATAGAAGCAAAGGAAATAGAAGGGGAAAAAAAGGGAAGGGACTGATTAAAGGAAGGGCAGTTTGAGGGGAGGTGGTGATCAAAAGTAAAACTCTAGTGAGGAAGGAAAGGGAGAAAGGGAAAAGAAAAGCACATTTATGGGGGGTGAAAATAGGATGGAGAGAAAGACACAGATAGTAATCATAACCGTGAATGTGAATGGGATGAACTCCCCCATAAAACAGAAGTAGATAGCAGAGTGGAATAAAAAACATAATCCTACAATATGTTGTTTATAAGAAACACATTTGGAGTAGAGTATATTATAGTTCAGCTGAAGTAAAAAAAAAAAAAAAGCAGAGGTAGCAATCCTCATCTTGGACAAGGCAAAAGCAAAAATCAAAAATTAATAGGGATAAGGAAGGAAAACTACATCATGCTAAAAAGGTACCACAGACAATGAAGTAATATTATTACTAAACATATATGCACCAAGTGGTATAGCATCCAAATCTTTTACAGAATTTAAGGGAGTTACAGGAAGAAACAGACAACAAAACTATACTAGTAGGGGACTTCAACCTCTCCCTCTCAGAACTATATAACTCTAAGCACAAAATAAACAAGAAAGAAGTTAAGAAGATGAACAGTATTTTAGAAAAGTTAGATATGGTAAACTTCTGGAGAAAACTGAATGGGGATAAGAAAGGAATATACTTTTTTCTTAGCAATACAGGGCACCTACACAAAAACTGACCATGTAATAGGGCATAATATTAGGGCATATTAGGGCACAAACCAATGCAAAAAGGTAGAAATATTAAATGCATCTTTTTCAGATCATGATACAATAAAAATTACATGTAATAAAGGCCATTTCGGAAAGATAAACTAAATATGCATTGGAAATTAAATAATCTTGTCCTAAAGAATAAGTGGGTCAAACAACAGATCATAGAAACAATTAATAAATTCATCCAAGAGAATGACAATTATGAGACAACATACCAAAACTTATAGGATGCAATAAAAGCAATTCTTAGGGGAAGTTTTATGTCTCAAAATGCTTACATAGATAAAATAGAGATAGAGGAGATCAATGAATTTGGGTGTGCAACTAAAAAAGCTAGAAAAAGAACAAAATAAAAATCCCCAATTAAATACCAAATTAGAAATTCTGAAAACCAAAGAAGAGATTAATAAAATTGAAATTAAGTAAACTATTGAACTAACAAATAAAACTAAAACCTGATTTTATGGGGAAAAAAAAACACAATAAAACTGAAAAACCTTTGGCTAATCTGATTTAAAAAAATAAAGAAAAAAAACAAATTACCAAGTATCAAAAATAAAAAGGGTGAATTCACCACCAATGAAGAGGAAATTAAAACTATAATTAAGAGCTATTTTGTACAACTGTATGCCAATAAATTTGACAATCTTAGTAAAATGGATGAATACTTACAAAAATATAAATTGCCCAGAATAATGAAAGAGGAAATAAAATATTTAAATAACCCCATTTAAGAAAAAGAAATTGAATAAGTTATTAATGAACTCCCCTAAGAAAAAATCTCCAGGGTCAGATAAATTTACAAGCAAATTCTATCAAACATTTAATTCCAATACTTTATAGACTATTTGGGAAAACTGGAGGAGACCTACCAAATTCTTTTTATGATACAAATGCTGCACTGATACCTAAATCAGAAAGAGCCAAAACAGAGAAAGAAAATTATAGACTGACCAATCTCCTTAATGAATACTGATGCAAAAATTGTAAAGAAGAGGCGGCTAGGTGGCGCAGTGAGTAGAGCGCCAGCCCTGGAGTCAGAAGGACCTGAGTTCAGATCCGGCCTCAGACACTTAACGCACACACAGACAAAAAACCTAGCCATGTTACCTTGGGCAAGTTACTTAACCCCAACTGCCTTCCAAAAAAAAAACTGTAAATAAAATATTAGCAAAGAGATTACAGCAATTTATCTCCAGGATAATAAACTATGACCAGGTAGGATTTATACCAGGAATACAGGGATGGTTCAATATTAAGAAAACGATCAGCATAATGGACCATATCAACAACAAAACTACCTGAAATCATATTATTATCTCAATAAAAGCAGAAAAAACTTTAACAAAACACCTATTCCTATTAAAAACAGAGAGCAAAGGAATAAATGGAGGTCTTCCTTAAAATGATAAGTAGCATCTATCTAAAACCATCAGCAAACAATATATGTAATGGGGATAAGCTAGAAGCATTTCCAGTAAGACTGGGGTGAAACAAGGCTGTCCATTATCACCACAGTTATTCATTATTGTACTAGAAATGTTAGCTTTAGCAATAAAAGGAGAAAATGAAACTGAAGGAATTAGAATGGACAAAGAAGAAACAAAGCTATCACTCTTTGCAGATGACATGATGGTATATACTTAGAGAATCCTAGAGAATCAACTAAAAAAAAAGATCTGAAATAATAAGTACATTTAGCAAAGTTGCAGGATATAAGCATTTTTATATATTACCAACAAAGCCCAACAGCAAGAGACAGAAAGAGAAATTCCACTTAAAGTTACTGTAGACATTATAAAATATTTGGGAGCCTACCTGCCAAAACAAACTCAGAAACTACATAAGTATTTTTATATATTACCAACAAAGCCCAACAGCAAGAGATAGAACGAGAAATTCCATTTAAAGTTACTGTAGACATTATAAAATATTTGGGAGCCTACCTGCCAAAACAAACTCAGGAACTATACACACACAATTACAAAAACACTTTTCACACAAATAAAGTCAGATCTAAATAACTGTAAAAACCTCAGATGCTTGTACGCAGACCAAGATAATAAAAATGACAATTCTACCTAAATTATTTTATTTATTCAGTGGCATACCAATCAAACCACCAAAAAATTATTTTATAAAGCTAGGAAAAAAATTCATCTGAAAGGGAATTAATGAAAAGAAATGCAAAGGAAGGCAGCCTAGTCACACTGGATCTTAAATTATATTATAAAGCAGTAATCATCAAAACTACTTGGTACTGGCTAAGTACTGATCAGTGAAATAGGTTAGGTACACATGACACAATAGTCAATGACTATAGTATTCTACTTTTTGATACACCCAAAGACTGGGTGTATCAAAACCAAAGTTCTAGGATAAGAACTCACTATTTTTAAAAACTGCTGGGAAAACTGGAAAATAGTATGGCAGAAACTAGGCATACATCCACACCAAATACTAAGATAAAATAAAAATGGTACACAATTTAGATATAAAGGCTGATACTATAAGAAAACTAGGAACGTGAGGAATAGTTTTTACCTGTCAGATTTATGGAGAATGGAAGAATTTAAAACCAAACAAGACATAAGAGAACATTATGAAATGTAAAATGAATAATTTTTATTACATTAAATTGAAAAGTTCTGACACAAACAAAGCCATGGCAACCAAGATTAGAAGGGAAAAAAAAAGCTGGGAAACAATTTTTACAGCCAGAGTCTCTGAGAAAGGCCTCATTTTTAAAATATACAGAGAACTGAGTCAAAGTTATAAGCATACAAATTATTCCCCAATTGATAAATGGTCAAGGGATATGAAGAGGCAATTTTCAGAGGAAGAAATTAAAGATATCTATATCACATGGGAAAATGCTCCAAATCACTTCATTAGAGAAATGCAAATCAAAATAACTCTGAGGCAACACATCACACCTATGAGATTGGCTAACATGACAAAACAGAAAAATTATAAACATTGGAGAAGATGTGGGAAAATTGGAACACTAATGCATTGTTGGTAGAGTTATAAACTGATCCAACCATTCTGGAGAGCAAACTTGGAACTATACCCAAAGGGCTATAAAATTGTATATACCCTGGGGCGGCTAGGTGATGCAGTGAGTAGAGCACGGGCCCTGGAGTCAGAAGGACCTGAGTTCAGATCCGGCCTCAGACACTTAACACAAACAAACAAAAAAAAATCTAGCCGTGTGACCTTGGGCAAGTTACTTAACCCCAACTGCCCTCCAAAAAGAAAAAAAAATGTATATACCTGTGTGTGTGTGTGTGTGTGTGTGTGTGTGTGTGTGTGTGTTCATACCCTTTGACCAAGCAATACCATTTCTAAGTCTGTATCCCAAAGAGATCATAAAAATAGTGAAAGGACTCACAATGTACAAAAATAGTTACAGCAGCTCTGTCTGTGGTGGCCAAGAACTGGAAATTGAGAGGAAGCCTATCAATTGGAAAATTGTTGAACAAGTTGTAGTATGTGAATCTAAGGGAATATTATTGTGCTATAATGAACTGATGCTAGGTAAAGTGAACAGAACCAGAACACTGTACACAGTAACATCAACACTGTGCAATGACTAACTTCTATAGACTTAGCTCTTCTCAGCAATGCAAGGATATATGACCCAAAAAACTCAGGATGGAAAATGCTCTCCGCATCCAGAGAAAGAACTATGGAGTATAAATACGGATTGAAGCATACTATTTGCTTTTTTGTTGCTGTTTTGTTTCTTCTTTCTCCTGGTTCCTCCCATTGGTTCTAATTCTTCTTTGCAACATGACTAATGTGAAAATATGTTTAATAAGAATGTAATTGCATACTATCTTGGGGAGGGGGGAGCAGAGAAAGGGGAAGAAAATTTAAAATTCCAAAATCTTATGGAAGTGAACACTAAAAACTAAAAATACTTTAATTTTTTTTAAGTGACACACATAAAGGTTAACAGAAAAGAGAAATCATAAGAGATTCATCAAGGTTAAACTGTTTACATTCCTACATGGGAAGTTAATAGTTCTAACTCCTAAGAACATGATCATAATTAGGATAGTTAGGAAGAGTATATACGGACCGAGGACAAAGGTATGAGTTGATGACGATAGGATGGTATCTAAAAAAATTAAAATTAAGTGGTGAGAAAGAGGGATCCCCTGGGAAAAAGGGGAAGGGAAAAGTAGAATGGGATAAATTATTTAACCAAACCAAAGGAGGTGCAAAAGAATTTTTACAGTGGAGGGAAGGATGAGGGATGGAGTGGCAGACAATTCTTAAACCTTGTTCTCATAGGAAATGGCTTAAAGTGGGAATAACATACACACTCAGTTGAGTACAGAGATCTATCTTATCTTTTTTTTTTTTGTCTTTCTCGTTTTCTTTATTGAATAGTATTGATTTAGGTTGCCCCCACCCATGAGAGAGAAACAATTTTTATGCCAGCTTCTCCTAGAGGTGGTGGTCTACGGGGAAAAGGTAGAATCAGCAGGTGACTCCAGAGACAACTAATACTGAGGAGCAGGGGCCTGCTTAGACATCCTGGAAGCAGCTCTTCCGTCTGAGGGAAAGGGGAGGACAGAAAAGGTCTTTGCATGTGATCAAGGACAGAAAGTTAATGTAACACAGTCAAAATTGTGGGCATGAATCCTGCCATCATCCTTCAATCTTCATCCAAATTCTAGCAGCTGATGGTATGGGCTCCTGAGTGAGTTCAGAGTTCAATTAGGGCCTGTTGATCCCCACGAGGGTCACTGAAGTCAGTGTCCCTTTTTATTTCGGTCTTGTAGTCCCAAGGGCCCCATTGCCTTCCAGTAGTTGAGTATAGCCAGCCCCAAATTGATGGCGTAGGTGGTGACACAAACCAGGCAGAAGTCATAAAGGACAAAAAACAAGATCCAGGCTAGGTAAGCTGAACCAACCAGAGAAAGAACGGAGCTGAACATCAGGACGGAGGAAGCCCATGGAGCACTGTAGCAGCCCAGAAGGAGCTGCTGGCTATAGAAGATAAGACCGAAGACGCTGTTGGACTGGTTCAGGATGCTGTCAGGACCCAGGACTGGTTCAGGATGCTGTCAGGACCCAGGGCTCCACCAGCCCAAAGCCCTTACCCCACGGGGAGGAAAACACTCGGGAGCAGCTGATGGACTCGCCCACGTTGCAGTAGGCGCAGTAGTCCCGGTTCCGGGCGCGCTCCGCCTTCATGTGCAGTGCGTAAGCAGAGACCGCGAGCCCCGCCAGGCACAGCACGAGCCGCGCCCTCCCCGGGCACCCCCAGCCGGCCTGAGACACCATGGCAGCTCCCCGAGGCAGCCAAAGCCCCAAAGCCTATCTTATCTTAAAAGGAGGTAGGAGGGAAAAGAGAATGGGGGGCTTGACAAAAAAGGAGGGCAGATTTGGGGAAATGACAGAAGCAAAACACTTGTGAAGAGAGACAGGGTAAAAGAAGGGAGTGAGGGAGAAAGAGAGAGAGAGAGAGAGAGAGAGAGAGAGAGAGAGAGAGAGAGACCCTCCCCCCGAAAAGGGAAAAGAGCCTATCTGTATAAAATATTTACAGCAGCTCTTTTTGTAGGGACAAAGAATTGGAAATTAAGCGCATATCCATCAACTGGGAAATGGCTGAACAAGATGTGGCACACGATTGTGATAGGAATATCACTGAGCTATAAGAAAGATCAAGCAAGATGCTTTAAAAAAAAAAAAACATAAGCATGGAACAGGAGGAGGACTGTGAGGTCAGAACTCCTGCACCAAAAGTCCCAAATGAAAATACAAGCTGGCCACAGGCCATAGAGGACCTTAAGAAGCAGATAAGAGAAGTGGGGGGGAAATTGGGAAGAGAAATGAGAAAGATGCAGGAAAAGTATGAAATGAGAGTCAACAGCCTGACTGAGGAAAACACCACTTTAAAAAATAGACTAACTCAAATGGCAAAAGAGGCTCAGAAAGGCAATGAGAAGAATGCCTTAAAAAGCCAAATCTGCCAGATGAAAAAAGAATCTCAAAACCTCACTGAGGAGAATCATTCCTTCAGAGTTAGACTGGAGCAAATGGAAGCTAATGACTTTATGAGAAATCAAGATGCTGTTAAACAGATCCAAACAAATGATACAAGAAGCAAGAGAAGCATGAGAAGGTAAACAGAGAAAAGAAACCAAAGTTGAACTATTTACATTCCTACATGGAAAAACGATAATTGTAACTGATGAAACCTTTCTCATTATGAAAATAGTTGAAGAAAGGTATATGGGTATATGAATACATATGTGAATAACAAAATTCATCTGGATGAATGATAAGTGAAGACTCTCAAAGGAAATAATGAAAAAAAATGTGGGAAGGGGTCTAACCAGGACCAGATCTTAAAACATACTATAAAGCAATAATCAACTGATTATTCAGTGGAAAAATCTTAGGTATACAACATAGAAAAGTAAATTAACATTATCAACCCAAAGACCCCAACAATTTAGGAAAAGGATTTGCTATTTAACAAAAAACTTCTTGGAAAGATAGAAAGCTAACACAAAAAATTAAGTATAGACTAAAATCTGATATCATGCCAAAATAAGTTCCAATGGATACATGACATAGGAATAAAATTCCAAAACCACAAAGGTGACAGTTGTTTAGTAGTTTCAGACACGTCCAACTCTTCATGATCCCATTTAGGGTTTTCTTGGCAAAGATACTAGAATAGTTTGCCATTTCCTTCTCCAGCTCATTTTACAGATGAGGAAACTGAGGAAAACAGGATTAAGTGAATTGCCCAGGGTCACACAACTAATAAGTGTCTGAGGCCACAGTTGAACTCCATTTTTCCTGCTTCTAGGCCAGCACTCTATCCACCACACCACCTAGCTGCCCTAACCATGAAGTTAATAAGTACTAGAGCTACAATTGGAACCCAGGCCTTCTGCCTCCAAATGCAGAGTTCTTTCCACTATTAGAAAACTAGTTTACTGATACCAAGTTAAAAAAATTAAGAATCATTCATTTCACATAAACTAAAATACAAACGGGTTACATTATCAAGCCTGGAGGCTTGGCAATAAAACAAAATAATGAAAATAAACAATATGCACTATATTTTTGTAAGACATAACTACATTACACACACACACAAGCATCCAATACTCCCCAAGATTCCAACTTTCCAGGTTATCTATTAAATGTTTACTCTGAACATCTTGAGCTTAAACTAAATTAAACTTCATCAAAGGATTTCAAATGAATTTGTGCCACATTGTAAATCTTCCATTTTCTTCATCTTCAGGGGTTAAGGAAACATGATTTGACAGAGTATAAGAATATAATAAAAGCTTCTAAGCTAAGAGCTGACAGCCAATTAGGTAATTTAAGTTATTCTTGGATTTGAAATGTTACAAAAACAATCTGCAAATAAAAACAAATCACAGAAAGGAATTAAGAGGACAAATGGAAGAATACAGAATACTGTTTTATCTAAAAGGGAGAGAAATAGATACAGAACTTATATTTCTGATCCAAGGAAATGGACATAGACATAAATCACAACATTATTCAGAATCTTCAAGTTTTCTTCACAATCACTCCTTCTTTCCCTAATCTTTCATCTCTCTTTATTGGTTCCTACATCCAAATCTTCTCATTTTAAAAATAAAATGAAACCCTCACTAAACAATGCAAACCTGTTCAGCCATTGTTCTATAATTCTCTCCTCCCTAGAGAAAAAAAAAAGAAACAAACTTAAGACTCTGCCTCCACCTTCTCTCCTTTCACTCATTTCTCAACCTTTGTGACATGGTTATCAAATTGACTTCTCTAAAGCACTCTGACATTACTTACTAGCCTTTCCTTCTGATATATGTCTTCTCTGAGTTTTCATGACTCTATGTTTAACTTTCAAAGTCCCTTGTTCCTTCAAAATTCATCTCAAAGCGACCTTTTATATGAAAGATTCTTCCCAGCAGCTAATCAGTCAGTCAACAATCAATTGCTAAGTGTTTTGTATATGCCAGGAAGCACGCTAAATACTGGCTATACAAAGTAAGACAGAACAGTTTCTTTCCTCAAGGAGGTCACATTCTAAAATGGAAGGCAACATGAAAACAACTATATACAAACAAGATACAAACAGAACAAACTGGAGGTAATCTCACAGGGAATACACTAGCATTAAGAGGAACTAGAAAGACTTCTGGAAGAAGGAAGAATTTCAGCTGGGATTTGAAGAAACCATGAAGAATTCTCCTTGAAGGCAGGAGGAAGAGAGAGTTCCAAGTATAGAGAAGAGCCAGTGAAACTACAGGGAGTCAGAGACAGAGTGTACTATATTGGGAACAGCAAGGAAGCCAGTGCCACTGAATTTTAGAGCGCATGAAAGGGAGTAAATTATAAAAAGACTGGAAAGGGAGGAGGTCAAGATATGAAGGGCTTTAAAAGTTAAATTGAAGGGGGTGGCTAGGTGGCGCAGTGAGTAGAACGTCGGCCCTGGAGTCAGAAGGACCTGAGTTCGGTTCTGGCCTCAGACACTTAACGCACACACAAACAAAAACCTAGCTGTGTGACCTTGGGCAAGTTACTTAACCCCAATTGCCCTCCAAAAAAGCAAAAAAGTTAAACTGAATAAGAAATCACTGGAGTTTAGTGAATATGGGAAAGACAAGGTTAGGTCTCCAATTTACAAAGAACTTTTTGAAAGCTGAACTGAGGATGAAGTGGAGTTGGGAGATATCTGAAGCAGTGAGAACAACCAAGCTATTGAAATAGTTCAGAAATTAGGTGATGAAGGCTAGACCAGAGTGGTGGCAATGTCAGAAGAGAGAAGAGCAAATATATGAGAGATATTGCCAAGGTAGAATTGACAGCACTTAGCAACAAATAGGGTAATATGAGGATAAGAGTGAGAGGAGTCAAGGAAGATAGTGCCTTTCTGAGCCCAGGTGCCTAGGGAAATGATGTTATTCTCGAAAGTAAGAGGAAAACTTAAAAAGAAAGAAAAAATTGAGGGAAAAGATGAGTTCTATACTGGACATGTTGAGTGTAAGATGTCTACACAACATCTAATTTGATATGTCCAAAAGGCAGATGTCCAAGAAGAGAAGTGAAACTAGGTATAAGTATATGAAAAGGAATCATATGCACAGTAATGGTAGTTGAAATGAATCCACAGTTGCTAATGAAACCATGAAGTAAAAAGGAAAGATGGAAAAGAAAAGAGAGCCAAATTCAAAGCCTTTAGGAAACATATCTGATGTCAATAAATACTTATTTACTGACTAATTCCCTCACTCTCAGTTTATCCCTAATTGAAGAATGAAGAAATGTTATCATTGTCTCCAGAAACTCATCTTCTTTTTTTTATATTTTATTTTTCTTTTTTTTTATTTAAATTTTTTTTTAATTTTTTAGTATTTATTTTTTTATTTTATTTATTTTTTTTTAACTTCTGGTTTACATCATTCATTTCCACCAGATTATGAGTTACATTTTTCCCCCGTTCTTTCCCTACCCACCACCCCAGAATAGCAGTCCCACTAGATATCCCCTCATCCAATCTGCTCTCTCCCATATATTCCCCCATACCCCCTTCGACTTTGCCATTAGGGCAAGGTGAATCTCTGAGCCCCACTGCCTGGACATCTTATGAAACATTTAATTGTAAAACTTCGATTTTCAAATCCATTCCCTTTCTCCCCTGTCCCCTACTCCCTCTGAGAAGATAAGCAATTCAGTATGTGTTGTACATGTATATCTATGCAAAACATTACCATAGTAGATATATTGTAAAAGACTGCTTATATTTCCCTCCCACCTGTCTCACCTCCCACCTGGTCCATTCCCTACTTTGATCCTGTCCCTCTTTGACAGTGGGTACTTCTAACCTCCCCTCTCCCCAGAATGCCCTCCCCTCCATCATTCCCCCTCTCATCCCCCTTTCCCCTACTCAGGAGAGTGAGTGAGGGTAAGATATTCCATTTAGTATGTATGTGATTCTCTCCTTGAGCCAACTTCAATGAGAATATGCTTTTGCCTTTTTGCCTTCCTGTTCTTCCCCTCCCCTGCAACTACTTCCCCTCGCCTCTTCTTCATGAGATAGTTTGCCCTACCCTGTCTCTCTCCATCTCCTCTTGCCACTTTCCTCCCTCACCTCTTGACTTCACCCCTTAAGAGTCATCCCTTCCTTGGGGCGGCTAGGTGGCGCAGCGAGCAGAGAGCCAGCCCCGGAGCCAGAAGGACCCGAGCTCGGAACCGGCCCCAGACACCCAACACACAAACAAAAACCCAGCCACGTGAACCTGGGCAAGTCACCCAACCGCAATTGCCCTCCAAAAAAAAATAATAATCATCATCCCTTCCCATCAAATTCAACCTGTGCCCTCTATCCATGTATACCTGTGAACATATGCCATGTACCCTTCTTCAATTATTTTCATAATGAGAAAGGTCTCATCAAACACAATTATTGTTTTTCCATGTAGGACTGTAAATAGTCCAACTTTGATAAGTTCCTTTTGATTTCTTTTCCTTGATTGCCTTCTCAAGCATCACTTGCTTCTTCTGTCTGAATGTCAAATTTTCTATTCAACTCTGGTTTTTTCATCAAGAATGCTTGAAAGTCCTCTATTCCACTGAATGACCATATTTTCCCCTGAAACAAAATACTCAGTTTTGCTGGGTAGGTGACCCTTAGGTTCATTCCCAGCTCTTTTGCCCTCTGGAATATCATATTCCATGCCCTTCAATCCCTCAGTGTAGAAGCTGCCAGGTCCTGTGCTATTCTGATTGTGTTTCCACAATATTGAAATTGTTTCTTGCTGGCTGCTTGTAGTATTTTCTCCTTGATCTGGGGATTCTGGAACCTGGCTATAATATTCCTGGGAGTTTTCTTTTTGGGATCTTTTTCAGGAGGTGATCGGTGGATTCTTTCAACCTCTATTTTGCCCTCTGGATCTAAAACATCAGGGCAGTTTTCCTTGAGAATTTCTTGAAGGGTGATTTCTAGGTTCTTTCCTTGATCATGGCTTTCAGGTAGTCAATAATTTTTAAATTGTCTCTCCTGGATCTATTCTCCAGGTCAGTGGTTTTTCCCATGAGATATTTCACATTGCCTTCTAATCTTTCATTTGTTTGGATCTGCTTAACAGCATCTTGATTTCTCATAAAGTCATTAGCTTCCATTTGCTCCAGTCTCACTCTGAAGGAATGAATCTCCTCAGTGAGCTTTTGAGATTCTTTTTCCATCTGGCAAATTCGACTTTTTAAGGCATTCTTCTCCTCATTGCCTTTCTGAGCCTCTTTTTGCCATTTGAGTTAGTCTATTTTTTAAGGTGTTATTTTCCTCAGTCAGGCTGTTGACTGTCATTTCATACTTTTCTTGCATCTTTTTTCATTTCTCTTCCCAAATTTTCCCCCACTTCTCTTATCTGCTTCTTAAGGTCCTCTATGGCCTGTAGCCAGCTTGTATTTTCATTTGGGGCTTTTGGTGCAGGAGTTCTGATCTCACAGTCCTCCTCCATGCTTTGATCCTCTTTGCCCCTAAAATAGGAGTCCAATGTTGAACTTTTCTGTTTATTTTGTTTTGTTTGCCTAGGCATATTACCACTTAATTACTTGATTTTTGGGCTTGTTGCCACAGTAGGATTCTGCCACCAGACAGGGGAGCTTCCGCCCAAACGTGGGGTCTTCACAACTTCCGTCAGTTGGGTGGCCTCTGTAAAGCCTCCACCCACTCTGGCAAGTTGGATACCCACCCCAAACTTCCCCCCCAGACCACAATCCAGATCCAGGCAGTTTAAAGCAAAAGCGATTAACCCCCAGATTGATTGCTGGATCTTCCTACAGTTTGCAGACCAGGAGCTAGAGCCACTACTGACGCTGCAAAATGGCTTCTGTGCAGCTGTTTCTTCAGCAGCTTTTTGCCCCCAGAGGAGGAAGCCACGTGTTCCCCAAATACTGGTCCCAAAGTCCATAGGGCACTAACCTCTCACTTTGTCCTAGGCATATCTGTGCTGATAATTCTGGAATCCCCACTATTGCTGGTGTTCTGGGGTTCCACCAGCCGGCTGGAGGCCCAGCTGCCCTGGGGCTAAAGCCTCGGACCTGGGCTCGGCTCTGCGGGCTGCGCTGTCGGTTGCCAGAGTGCTGTGCTGCCTGCTCTCAGAGTGCTGTGCTGACCGCTCCCTGCAGGGCTGCTGGGCTGTCCTCAGCAGGAGGTTAGCTTCTCTGTGCTGTTCTGTGGGTGCTGTGGCTCCAGAAGTTGTTCGGAGCTCCCTTTCACATTGTTTGAAATTTGTGTGGGGCCGAAACTCATCTTCTTATAAGATCTAAGGGGAAGATGTAGGTTCAACACCTTCTCCAGAACTTATGCTCTTAACAGAGTTATCTAGAGCAGTAGTATCAAACTCATAAAAAGACAGCACCATCCCCCTCCATTAAATTGTTTTCCCTGCACCCAACAAATTGACTTAAAAGACCACATCTTAACATTATCGATGCTTTATTGTATTCTTATTCATTTTGCAAAATATTTCCCAATTACATTCTAATCTGGTTTTCACCTCTGCTCAAGAGCACTGAGACATTAAATGATTTGCCCCATCACAGAGAAAATATATGTTAGACGTAAGACCTGAATCCACTGGGTCTTTGCAGTTTCAAGGCCAGCTCTCAATCTAGTACACTTTACTGTCTCTCTCCTCTTTGTCAATGTGAATACTTATTGCATGACTAATGAATCAAAAATATATAATTGACATCTGCTGATGTTTTTTCTCTAAAATTTGAGTGTGTGGGAGTTTTTTTTTATTTTAATTTTTATTTCAGTGACATCTGTTATAAGACAACACCAGCATCTAGAGCTTTACATGGGAAATGCTAGATGCTTATGATATTCTCTCAAATCAGTCTACACAACAAGAAATGATTGTTATCTTTCCATAATAATGGTTACTGCCAAAGACAGGTGTACTGGTTATATGTGGATATGTATGCATGTACACACATATGTATATACACACATACACACATATGAAATCACCTTTATACTGGTGCTTTGTTAGAAGTGACTAAAATCTACTGGATTTGTAGAATGTAATCAATATTTCAACTCACAAGGTATTCCCTTACACAGTATGCTAGCTATTTGACAACCTACAATTTGGGTGACGAAGCCTGCTCAAACAAAGTTGATTTTCAGGAGTACATTGGAGATCACTATTAGTACCGGAGGTAAAATTTCAAAGCAGGAAAATTCTGTCTTTAGCCCCTCTTTACTTTCTTATTTCCTTTTGTTCACCCTTATACATCCTAGCTCCCTTCTTCCCAGTTAATATCTAGTGCTTTTATAGTGTCCAAAGCCTTGCAACACTTTAGCATACAAACTAGCCTCTTCAAAAGCATTCCACATTTAAAAATAAGCTCTTTCTCACATCCACCATATACCTCAAATCAAAATTCCTATTGCCAGAAATTTCAGGTTTGGGCTGGTCTACTGAAATTAATTCACAGTAAAATATGGATGATCAATAAAGTTACCTGATATATTTGGATCTTAAAATAAGAATAACAATTTAAATGGCTCTCTAGTGAAATATTATATAGACCATGTTATATAGAAAGTTCACCTGCCTCCTGAATACTTTTGACCTCTTCCCTTTGCTCTGATGAGGGTCAAACAGTCCATTTTTCAAAGTAAGAGGCCATTTCCTCTTTGGTTTTTAGGAAGGGATTAGGACAGTTACAGTAACTAGGCACCTCCATCTCCCTTTTGTTTACCCCACTTTCTTTCATCCCCATTCTCCAAGCACCAAATGATGTTCCTTGTAAACTGTCTGCTGCTGCTACTGCCCATAATCCATCCATAAAAGCATTTCAAATGAATATGATTCCCTCTCCCACATAACTTGGGGTTTGAATGACTACCAGTTATTCTTGTTAGGTCCTCCCTCCATTTTTCCATTTAACATTCCCTTCTTATTAAATGAAAAGGATAAAGGAATCTGAAAAAAAGTACCTATAGAGTGCAAGAGACTGGAACCCAAAAGACAAACAAACAAGGAAATGATATTTTGGTTAATAGTCCAAATTAAGGGGGGGTGGAGCCAAGATGGCAGAGTAGAAGCAGGAAATTCTGTAAGCTCTCCCCACAACCACCTCCAATACCTGTAAAATACTCTAATCAAATTTTAGAGCTACAGAACCCACAAAGTGACAGAGAAAAACAAATCTCCCACTGAAGGCAGCCTGGCAGGTGGACAAGAAAGGTCTATCATAATTCTCTGGGAGCCAAGGCAAGTCCAGCGATTCCAGCCCTAGGGTATCCATGGCCAGTGCAGACTTCAGGAGAGTGATCACCAGCAGCTGTAGTAGTTTCCAGATTTCTCAACCCATAAACGCCAAAGAGAAAGTAAAAGGTTGGTGGAGAACTCTATTGGAACCAGGGACCTAAAAGCACAATTTGGCCCCACCCCTAGGGCAAGAGGCAGCTGCAGCCAATGCCACCTGGCTGCCTCAGGAGCTCCGGGTCTGCAGATAGAAGGGGGACCAAGTGACCATTAAGAGAGTAATCACTCTGGCTTTGACCTGCTTGGATCTGGGCTGCTGTCTTGTACAGTGGTCCTGGGGTGAGAAACCCAAGTGCACCAATGTGGTATCTGTAGAGAGGCCGCCCTCAAATATCTAACAACATTTGCGAAAACCCCAGAAATTTGGGACAAAGCTCTCTCCATTCTAGAACTAGAGTTATACTGTGGCAAAGAGCTCAAAAGTCAAATAATTGGCTGGCAAGATGAGCAAGCAGAGGAAGCACAATCAGACCATAGAATCCTTTTTTGGGGACAAAAAGGATCAAAGCATGGAACAGGAGGAAGACATTGAAGTCCGAACTTCTGCATTAAAAGCTTGGAAGAAAAATATGAGCTGATTACAGGCCATGGAGGAGCTCAAGGAAGATTTTGACAATTAAGTAAAAGAAATGGAGGAAAAATTGGGAAGAGAAATGAGAATGATGCAAGGAAATCATGAAAAGCAAGTCAACAGCCTGCTAAAGGAGACCAAAAAAAAAAAAAAGTGAAGAAAATAACACCTTAAAAAAGAGACTAACTCAAATGGCAAAAGAGGCCCAAAAAGCCAATGAGAAGACTGCCTTAAAAAGCGAATTTGCCAGATGGAAAAAGAATTTCAAAAACTCACAGAAGAGAATCATTCCTTCAAAATTAAACTGGAGTAAATGGAAGCTAATGACTTTATAAGAAATCAAGATACTATAAAACAGGGGCGGCTAGGTGGCACAGTGAATAGAGCGCCGGCCCTGGAATCAGAAGGACCTGAGTTCGGAGCCGGCCTCCGACACTTAATCCACACAAACAAAAACCTAGCCGTGTAACCTTGGGCAAGTTACTTAACCCCAATTGCCCTAAAGGGGCGACTAGGTGGCACAGTGAGTAAGAGCGCCGGCCTCGGAGTTGGGATGACCCGAAATCAGATCCGGCCTCAGAAAATGAGCACCCACGCATAAATAATGACTAGCCGTGTAACCTTGAGCAAGTTACTTAACCCCAATTGCTTTTAAAAAAAAAAAAAGATACTATAAAACAGATCCCAAAGAGTGAAAAAATAGAAGGCAATGTGAAATATCTCATGGGAAAAACCACTGACCTGGAAAACAGATCCAGGAGAGATAATTTTAAAATTAGTGTACTACCTGACAGCCATGATCAAAGAAAAAACCTAGAAATCACCCTTCAAGAAATGCTCAAGGAAAATTGCTCTGATATCCTAGAACCAGAGGGAAAAATAGAAAATGAAAGAATTCACCAATTGCCTCTTGAAAAAGATCGCAGAAAGAAAACTCCTAGTAATATTATAACCAAATTCCAGAGTTCCCAGGTCAAGGAAAAAAATATTACAAGCAGGCAGGAAGAAACAATTTGAGTATTATGGAAACACAATCAGGATAACAGAAGATCTAACAGCTTCTACATTAAGGGATCAAAAGGCTTGGAATATGATATTCCGGAGGTCGAAGCAGCTAGTATTAAAACCAAGAACCATCTACTCAGCAAAACTGAGTATAATGCTTCAGGGGAAAATATGGTCATTCAATGAAACCAGAGGACTTTCAAACATTCTTGATGAAAAAACCAGAGTTGAACAGAAAATCTGACTTTCAAATAAAAGAAGCAAGAGAAGCATAAGAAGGTAAACAGGAAAAAGAAATCATAAAGAACTTATTAAAGCTGAACTATTTACATTCCTATATGGAAAAATGATAATTGTAATTCATGTGACTTTTCTCAATATGAGGATAGTTGAAAGGAGTATTATGTATAGGTGTGCGGATATATATATATATATATATATATATATATATATACACATATATAAATATATATATGTATATGTATATATTTATATGTTTATATAAGGGGTATATGTGTATAAATACATATATGAATGCGTGTATATATGTATACATGTATACAGAGACAGAGGGCACAGGATTACTTGAATAGGAAGGGATGATATCTAAAAAATAAAATTTAAGAGGTGAGAAAGGAATATAATGAAAGAAGAAGATAGGGGAAGAATAGGACAAAGGGAATAGGTCAACCTTACTCTCACTGAATTTGGCTTAAGGAGAGAATAACATACACACTCAATTGGGTATCTTACCCCACAGGAAAGCAAGGGGGAAGGGGATAAGAGTGGGGGTGATAAAAGGGAGGGCAGAATGGGGGAGAGGGTAGTTAGAAGCACACACTTTTGAAAAGGGACAGGGTCAAAATAGAAAATAGTATGTGTGGGGTCAGGATAGGATGGAGGGAAATACAGTCTTTCCCAATATATCTACTATGGAAACATTTTGCATAACTATACATGTACAACCTATAATGAATCACTTATCTTCCCAGTAGGGGTAGATGCTGAGGGAAGAAGGGAAAGAATCTAGAAATAAAAGTTTTAAAAACAAATGTTAAAAAAAATTGTGTGTTTTTTACATGCAATTGGGAAATAAGATATATAGGCACTGGGTATAGAAATCCATCTTGCCCTACTAGAAAGTCAGAGGGTGAATGGAGAAGGATGTTAAGAGAGAGCAGACTGGGGGAAGGGGTATTCAGCAGGATCGCTATTTTGGGGTGGGGGTAGGGGAAAGACAGGGAGAAAATTTGCAACTCAAAATCTTGTGGAAATGAATGTTGAAAACTAAAAGTAAACAAGTTTTTCTAAAATAATCTAACTTAAGGATTCTTCTCCCCTACCACACAGACATAAATGTACATAAATTTCCATAGCAATCTACTGAAAAACCACATCATTAGGGGAGCAGAAAGGTAGCATACTAGACATCAATGACTCAGAAAGAGAAAGTGAGACTGATTATTTTGAGCAATTCTTCCTCACTTAAATCCAATTCATAGGCAAGTCAAGATATTACCCATGATGTCAGTGGTCCTCTGAAAACGAAGGCTGAACAACACAAAGATTCCATTGAGAACACTGGGGTTTGTTATCTCCCCCGCTTCAAATATCATTTGCCCCAAGTCTATCACCCAAACTACTGCAATTGGCATCCTATTTCTTTATATCTGGTAACACTGTTAAAAAAAAAAAAAACCTGTCCTTCATTTCCAAATACTGATATTCAAGTAGACCCCCTGAGTTCTAGCATTTCCAAGAAAAAACATGCAAGGATTGGAATTGAATATGGAACTCACACTGGTTAATTCAGTCTTAGTATTCCCAATGCCTAGCACAGGTCCTAGCTCAGAAAAAAATATTGTTAATTGACTGATATCTCTTAGCGACTCTGACAAAAAGATGATTTGTTCATATCTGGGATCAGATTTGGAGGAACAGTTTGAAATTAATAACTAAAATTAATTTTTAATTATCAGTAGATGTCAATTACCCCCTCTTTCCACAACTCTTACTAAAGCAGATAATCAACCTGTGGCATTTATTTCAAAACAGGATGACTGAGTAGTCTTAAATTCAAACTAATTTATAACAGAACTACTTTATATGTCAAACAATGAAACCTTCTATTTCTTTTATTAAGCCATACAATTTATATTATTGATTTAAAACCATATTTCTAGCTCACATTTGTCTTTTTTATCAATCACAATTGTTGACAATAAATCTAACAAAAAAATTAGTTTAGCAACTATTCAGAAAATCTCCAAAACCATTCCTTTGTAATAATTAGCAATACATTAAAAATGAGGTAACAGTAACTTATTCTATGTGTAAAGGAAAGCTATTTATATACATTCCAGATAAGAGAAAATATTGGGAAAATGTTCATCCTGACATACTGCTAAAGAGAGTTGCACGATTATGAACTACTTCAAATCTGAACTTTTCATTCTCATAAACAATAAAAGAATTTACTGAAGAGGCAAAATAAACTTCATGACCTAGCATTACTTTTAATTCACCATACTTTGAATTCTCTGCACTGCTTTTAAATGATGAAAAAGAATAAATAGTCCAAAACAGCTTTACCTCCACTTTATTGTAAATTCAGTTCAAACATTAATTTTATACTGTATAATTTTCTCTTTACATTTAAAAGGGAGGGAGGCAGGCCTAATTTTCTATCCTATGAATAAAATTTTTTCCTATCAGATTTAGCTGTTCAAATTTATTTCTCCAAGTAGGTAAGACTAAGTTTAATTTCAAAACTACAGATTTTTAAGTCACAGTTAATTATCATTTCTTAGAAGTACTGGGAAATTAAGAAAATATCCTATGATGATGTTATATCTAACTTTCTAATTTACTGTTGCAAAAACAGTGTATAAGTGCACAGGAGTCAAACTCAAGAGTACAGTCTGAACTAGATTAAAATGTAATTGGCAGATTGGAGGAAGCGATATCTTGTGGGACTGCTATTCTGGGAGGTTGGGTAGGGGAATAATGGGGCAAAATGATTGTAACTCAAAATCTAGCGGAAATGAATGATGTAAAACAGAAGTTAATAAAGTATTTGTTTAAAATGTAATTGGAAAATGTTTAACAAAATAAATAAAAATACAATATATACAATGTTAATTTGTAGGTTTCTATTTCAATACATGGCCTGCAGGGATCCATTCCTATTTCAATTTAACACTACTGCACTAGTATGCCTATTTCCCTACAAAATCACCAATGTTGATTATTCTCATCTTTATCATCTTTGCCAGTTTCCTCAGTAAAAGATGAAACTTCAAAATTTCTTTGATTAGCATTCCCCTTATTAGTGATTTTGGAGCCTATACTCTCCTTTCATATGGTTAGAAATTTGCAATTCTTTTGGGAAATGTTTGTGTCACTTATCTACTGGGGAATGGCCAGTACGTGCGTTTCTGTTGTGTACCACTGGTATAGCTCAGGTGCCAAACCCAACGTCAATAACTTTATTTTCAAATATGAAGTCAATAGTTCCCTCTTAAACAAACTTCGCTAGTGCTCAAGGTGTACGCACCACAGAAACCGTTTCAGTAAATTTTAAGTTTCTCTGTAAATTATTTTTAATTATTATACATTATTATGAATACTACTGACTATTAAAACAGAAATTAAGAAAGACAGCAGTATTGCAAAAGAAATGTTAAGTATGACTCACCCCATCCAAAAGTGTATTTGACAAATGAATTCGAAGATCTTTACGGAATGGGAATTCCAAATTTGACACGTGAAAGACAGAATTGTCTCTATCTATCATAAAAACTTCATTTGTGCCATCAATCAACATCATGTACCTGAAAGTGAAGTAGTACAAATTATTAGAGGAGTGTTATAATACTCTAAAAAAACACCCTACAAGATATTATTATTATTAATGACAATCTATTGTAATATATAACATATTTGCTTGGTTCTAAAATAAATATTTAGTAATAAAGTTATAATTAAAAGTAGATTTTAAAAATCCTTGCAACAAAATCCTTTGAAAAAGATCTTCTATTCAATATATTTAGGGAATTCGTATAAATATAGAAGGACAAGGGTCATTCCTCAAAAGGAGTCTGACAGATATAGATAGACAGACAGACAGACAGACATGGCACAAAAACTTAAACACACTCATATTTCAAAGGGAAAAAATTTAACCATTTAAAAAAATGCACCAAATCAATAATTAGAGAAATGCAAATCAAAAGAACTTTTAAGTTGTACCTATCAGACTGATAAAGATCAAAAAATAAAAATGAAAATGACAACTGTCAAAGTAGCTGGGGAAGAAGAGGAAGATTAATACAATGTTGTGGAGCTGCAAGTTAATTCTAGGGGAAAAAAAGTGTGGAATTATAGCCAAAAAGTCTAAGATGTGTATATTCTTTGATCCAGTAATACTGTCACTAAGCATATGGCTACAAAAAAAATCAAATTAAGTGAGAAAGGACCTATAAGTATCAAATATTTGTAACAACATTTTTGTTGCAAAGAAATGAAAAAAATGTGGGCACCTAACAACTGGGGAAGAACTGAACAAATTATAGTACAAGAATATAATGGAATCTCATTGCATCAAAAAAAATGAAAGACAGATTCAGAGAAATCTGAGAACTTAAATCAACTAATGAAGAGTAAAGTGAGTAGATCTAGGACAAAGAATAATTTATGAGATGACTATAAATAATACTGTAGAAGAAAATAAGTTTGAAAGACTTAAGAGGTGCTGAATGAGGGTATATATTTTGAGAAGTATCTTGGTCATGTCAGCTAATACATGGATTTGTTTTGCTTGACTATACTCATGCCATAAGCAACAGCTTTAATTTTTTGTTTGAGAATGAAAGTTTTGAGGAGAATGATTTTTAAAAAGAGAAAAGAGAGAGGCAGAGATACGATGGCAGAGTAAGGACAGGGACTTGCCTGAGCTCTCCCCTGAAACCCTCCAAAAACCTTTAAAAAGTGACTCTAGGGGTGGCTAGGTGGAGCAGTGAACAGAGTACCAGCCCTGGAGTCAGGAAGACCTGAGTTCAAACCTGGCCTCAGACACTTAACACAAAAACTGGCCTGTGACCTTGGGCAAGTCATTTAACCCCAACTGCCCTCCAAAAAAACCCAAGTGACTCTAAACAAATTCTAGAGCAGCAGAACCCACAAAAAGTTGGAGTGAAACAAATTCCCAGACCAAGACAACTTGAAAGGTCAGCAGGAAAGGTATATTGTACCAGGGTGAGAAAGGAGTACAATCTAACACAGGCCGAGTCAGCCCTGCCTGGGGTCAGTGCAGCCCAGGCTCCAGGAAACAAGGAGCAGGCCTTGGGAGTGACTGAATTAGCAGTAGCAGTGGCAGAAGCTGAAGCAGTAGCTGGTTCTAGAGCTCTCAGCCCACAGACAGTAAGGGGGTGTGACAAATGGTCAGAAGGAAATTACAGGAGTCTTTTTGCCAGCAAGGAGGCAGGACTCTGCTGCTTTGCCAATACTCAGATCCGGATTACAGGCTTGTGTGGCAGTCCCAGAGCAAGGAGGAGCAGTAGCACACAAGAGCTTATAGTCACAGTGGCCGAGGGGCGAGGGGCAAAGAGAACAAGGGACCCTCTTCACAGCTCCAGGGCAGAAAAGAATGCTTGTGGATGTAGTAAAGAGTAGTTTTGTGTTGTAGTAAAGACTTCTCCTTAGATCATACCACTTTGGAAGAACTGAAAACTTATAGGTTCCTAGAAGTATCTCTGGAAACAGCTGCACAAAATCCCTGAAGCTTGAGAAAGTGGGCCCTCAACAGTGGAAGGAGAGCCCTACAAAGACTTAAAAGTCAAGCAATAGGCTAGGAATATGAGCAAACAATAGAAAAAGAAAAAAAAAACTCTGACTACTGAAAGTTACTGTGGTGACAAGGAAGATCAAAATATACACTCAGAAGAAAACAACAAAGTCAAAGCTCCTACATCCAAAAGTCTCCAAGAAAACTGAGAATTGGTCACAGGCCATGGAAGAGCTCAAAAAGGACTTTGAAAATCAAGTAAGACAGGTAGAGGAAAAATTCAGAAGAGAAATGAGAGTGAAACAAGAAAATTATGAAAAATGGGTCAACAGGAAACACCAAAAAAATACTGAAGAAAACAACATCTTAAAAAACAGACTAGAAGGGGTGGCTAGGTGGCACAGTGAGTAGAGTGCCTGCCCTGGAGTCAGAAGGACCTGAGTTCGGATCCGGCCCCAGACACTTAACACACACACAAACAAAAAGCTAGCCATGTGACCTTGGGCAAGTTACTTAACCCCAATTGCCCTCCAAAAAGCAAAAAAAACAAAAAACAAAAAAACAAAAAACAGACTAGAACAAATGGTAAAAGATGTCCAAAAAGCCAATGAGGAGAATGCCTTAAAAAGTAGAATTGACCAAATGGAAAAGAAGGTCCAAAGGCTCACTGAAGAAAATAATTCCTTAAAAATTAGAATGGAGCAAGTGGAAGCTAATGAGTTTATGAGAAAATAAGGAACAATACAAAAAACGAAAGAATGAAAAAATGGAAGACATCGTAAACTATCTCCTTGGAAAAACAACTGACCTGGAAAATAGATCCAGGAGAGATAATTTAAAAATTATTGGATCATGATCAAAAAAGAGCCCAGACATCATCTTTCAAGAAATTATCAAAGAAAACTGCCCCAATATTCTAGAGGGTAAAATAGAAATTGAAAGAACTCATGATCCTGAAAGAGATCCCAAAACGAAAACTGCCAGAAATATTATAGGCAAATTCCAGAGTTCCCAGGTCAAGGAGAAAATACTGCAAGCAGTCATAAAGAAACAATTCAAGTATGGTGGAGCCATAGTCAGGATAACACAAGATTTAGCAGCTTCTACACTGAAGGATCTGAGGGCTTGGAATATGATATTCCAGAGAGCAAAGGAGCTAGGATTATAACCAACAATCACCTACCCAGCAAAATTTAGTATAATCCTTCCAGAGAACAGTGGACATTCAATGAGACTTTCAAGCATTCTTGATGAAAACACCTGAGCTTAATAGAAAATCTAACTTTCAAACACAAGACTCAAGAGAAACATAAAAAGGTAAACAGGAAAAGGAAATCAATGTTAAACTGTTTACATTCCTACATGGGAAGATTATATTTGTCACTCATAAGACCGTTCTCATTATTAGGACAGTAGAAAGAGTATATATGGGTAGAGGGGGTACAGGTATGAGTTGACTATGAAGGGATGATATCTAATAAAAAAATGAAATTAAGGGTGTGAGAGGAATTTACTGGGAGAAAGAAAAGGAGAAGTAAAATTATATAAATTATCTCACGTAAAAGCAAGAAAAAAACTTTTACAGTGGAAGGGAAGTGGGAAGAAGGTGAGGGGAAGTAAATGAACCTTACTCTCATCAAAATTGGCTCAAAGCAGGAATAACATACACAATCAATTGGATATGGAAATCTATCTTACCCTACAAGAAGGTAAGAGGTGAAGGGGATGAAAAGGGGGGAGTAACAGAAGAGAGGACAGATTGGGGGAGGGGGTTGTTAGAAGCAAAACACTTTTGAGGAGAGACACGGTCAAAAGAGAGAATAGAATAAATAGAATAGAATAAATGGGGGGAAATAGGATGGAAGAAAATACAGTCAATAATAATACTGAGAAACAAATTTTGAAGCATGTTTCTCTGATAAAGGTCTCATTTCTCAAACATAGAGAAGTGAGTCAAATTTATAAAAATAAGAACCATTCGCCAATTGATAATCGATCAAAACATATGATCAGTTTTCAGATGAAGTTATCAAAACTATCTATACTTATATCAAAAAAATACTCTAACTCACAATTGGTTCGAAAAATGCAAATTTTAAAAATTCTGAGGTACTACATCATACCTACTAGATTTGCTAATAGGACAGAAGAGGTAAATGACAAATATATGAGGGGATGTGGTGAAAATGAGACATTAATGCACTGTTGGTGGAGTTGTGAACTGATTCAACCATTCTGCAGAGCAATTTGGAACTATGTTCAAAGGGCTATAAAACTATGCACAATGCACACCCTTTGACTTAGCAATACCACTACTAGGTCTATATCTTACAAGAGATTTTAAAAAAAGAAAAAGAAAAAAGATCCATATATTTATAGCAGCTCTCTTCTGCTGCCAAAGAATTAGAAATTGAGGGGATGTCCATTAATTGTGGAATGGCTGAACAAGTAGTGCTATGTAATTATGATGGAATACTATTATAAGAAATAATGAGGCCAATGCTCTCAGAAAACCCTGGAAAGACTTCCATGAGCTGATGCAACGTGAAATGCACTATGTACAAAGTAACAGCAATATTGTAAGATCAGCTGTGAATGACTTAGGTATTCTCAGCACTACAATGATCCAAGAGAACTCTGAAGGACTTATGATGAAAAATGCTATCCATCTCACAGAAAGAATCAATAGTATCTGAATACAGATTGAAGCATACTTTTTTTTACTTTATTTTTCCTGAGGTTCTCTTTTGTTTATGCTTTCTTTCACAACAGGACTATTATGGATATGTTATACTTGTTATACATATGTATAACCAATATCAAACTTCTCAATGAGGGAGAGTAGGGAGGGAGAAAAGGAGAAAATTTGAATTTAGAGTTTTAAAAATGAATGTTAAAATTTGTTTTCACATTAGACTTTTTTAATATTTTTTTTTTACAAAAAGAGAAAACATCAAAAACACAAAAGAAAGCAGAAGTTCAGAAAGGAAACAATGACAAATGGTGTTAAAGTGTGGTGTTAAACTTAATATGTGTTTAAAAAAACAAGTTGTAGGTAATACCATATTGGTGGCTTTCTTTTTCTGTTCTTTGTAAATAAAATATTTGTGACTGTTGATGTTTGCCAAATTTATAATTAATAATAATAAAGAAATTTTAAAAATAAAAGTTGCTTAGGTTAAACCACCAGATTTAACAAGACTGAATTTTTAACATGGGCAAGTTAAAGTAATATATAAAATTGTGAACCTACAAATGATATTTTCTCTATGGAAAACATGGGAAATATGATGTTTTTCAGTAACATAATTTAACTTTCAAACACAATCTTTCCTTAACATTATCTAGGAAGGAATTTTTAAAAATAAGTTCTGGGATTTTCATTATATCCTAAACATCAAAGTCCTTCTATGGCATGTTACTAATAGATATTTTATTAAATTTACAACAATAATTTGTTTTATGTCATAGCTAAGAACTATTGCTGAAGAGTAATACCAATATTCCTAAACACAAAATAGATGCTATTTAGCGCTTACTAAGTGTTCTATTTGTTTCTTAAAAAGATATACAAGCTTAGATAGACATGGACAAAGAATTATCAACTACAACCTTGCAAGGCATTAAATCATATGCTAATTTTAATACTCATGAAGAGAATCAATTCTTCTGTTAGATGAGGTCACAGAGTCAATTTAAAAAACATAGAATCAAGAAGGACATATTAGTTAGGAATTATTAGAAGAAATTGCCAGGAATTTCCTTGAAACAAAAGGCACCCTGACATTTTAAAAACATCACATTTCCGCTTTACTATCTTTACTGGCAGTGTTTTAATTTAAGTTTTGCAACCAAAGTATAAAGAAAGAGAACTGAAAACAGAGAGACCTTCTGTCCTGATGGACAATTTGAGCCATGAACTCCAAAATCTCCATGTAAAGAGGGAGCCCAGCTGAGAACTTTTCATTTCTCACCTGGCTGCAATACTCTGGGACATCTCTGACTTCTCTACCATGCTACAGGAAGCTCTTTATTGGGAAAACTTCGTCATCTTTAGCCTTTGTACTCTACCCCATAACTATATTCTGTCTTTCTGACTGAAGGGTAGGGCCATGAACAACAAAACCTCCATTTAAGTAAGGAACCAGCTCAGATTCTCATTACTTCTCACCTGGCTATACTACTCTGGACACTTTTGACTTCTACCTCAACTTTCTTACCCTTCTCTGCATTGTCTTGTAAGTTCCTTGAGGAAGGGAACTCTTTTCTTTTTTTTTTTTTTTTTGGGCGGGGGGGGGTGGGAAGAGCTGGTGATTTGTATCCTTACCACTTAGCACAGTGCCTGGCAGACAGTAGGCATTAAACATTAATAAATGTTAATTGAGTATTGACTATTTCAGGCTCCTCTGTTAAGCTGTTCTTAGAAGAAAATCAGGAGTGGGGCAGCTAGGTGGCGCAGTGAGTAGAGTGTCAGCCCTGAAGTCAGAAGGACCTGAGTTCGGATCTGGCCTCAGACACTTAACACACACAAACAAAAACTTAGCCGTGTGACCTTGGGCAAGTTACTTAACCCCAATTGCCCTCCAAAAAGGAAAAAAAAGAATCAAGAGTGACTTTATACCTTGAGCCTCAGCAATCTAAAGAAGATGCAGTTAGTAAAGGAATTTGTTTGTTCACTTAGAAGTAACTCACTTGGTCAAAAAATTCTATTACATTAAAAACTGGCATTCTGTTAAGGATTTGTAACCTACAGTATATTCTGAAAAGTATATACCAAAGCTTATTTATATGACTCCAGTATAAACGCTATATAGCATTATTCCAAACTGCCTCAAGTTATTCCATTGGAAACTTAGAAAATCATTCTGTGCTCATTTTAAGTTATAAAAAGAATACAAAGACCTCAATAAAGCTTGACTGGAAGAAAAACAAAGAAATAAGAAAAAAAATTCCTATCTATCCTTTAAAGCCCAAAATAAATGCAATATTCTGACTGACATCTGATCTTCCATGATGGAACTGGCCTTATCCCACAGTCCTCAAATAGCACATTGGTTTGCAACATTGCATATTATAAATAGGTTTGTTTGTGTTTTATTCTACCTAATGGACTACATGAATTCCATGAGAGCAAGAACAGGGACTATGTTCTATCTACATACTACTTGAACAGTGCCCTGAACTGTATTCAGTGGACTACTCTGAAATAAATTTATGTGTAAAATGAAATAATTCTCTACCTAATGTTCACTCCACAACAGTGTTTCCCGACCCAAACTATACTAAAATCTCTACCTTGGACTATACCCTTTCTCCACAGACTCAACATCCTTAGCCCAGGGGTCAATACAGGAAGAAGCAAGAAGCAGGGAAAAGAAAGAGAAATCACTATGGGGTGGTTTGTTTGTTTGTTTGTTTCTGAGTTTGTTTATAGGGTTTTTAAGAAGTAAGGTCCTCTGGTAATAAAACATTTACCAGACTGTTAAAAACTTGCTTTGGACAACGACAGCCCCTTGGCAGTTCAACTTGGAAACACTATACTGTTCCAATTTAGTTTACTTCCTTGCACTATTTAATGGCATCTCTTTTCCAACAGTGACTTTTAGGAGTCAAAAACCAGGTATCAACAACTAAATAACCAAAACTGGCAAATATGTTCATGTCTGCAGAAAATCTAATTCATTGCTCATTCTATTGTTCCTCTACTTTTGTTACAATGGAAATGTGGATCATAATTATTGCTATAGCAATAGGTGGCAAAACCATAAAGAGACAACTGAACCTCTGTGAACTGAAGAACTGTGCCTACTCGAGGCATTCATTATGTAAACATTGACTAATCTATTGCATTATCAACCCAAGAATATTGTCAGGGTACATCACTCTAAGCATCAATGAATTTTGTCACTCTTAGTTTCTACGACATTGAGCAACACCAATGGCACATGACTTCACTATAACCATACTCAAGTCCTTCACTTTCATGAGAGCTACATATACTATCAAATTAAATTTTAGTTCTGCAAACCGCTTTTCACCTTTTTAGGATTTTATACTTCTACCAAATGTAAAAGATGTAATTTACTGACAGTAAGGTACAATATTAAAATTAAACTTTAATTAAAATATTATGTCTTCAGAAAATAATTTTAAAGCTGTTTCCAAATATAGTTTAATATTTGTAATTGGTCTTTCTAAGAAATAACAAAACCATAATACATCATTATACTGGTCATGATAAAACCTCATCACACAATTTGATAATTGAGAATGAGTACACTCTAATAAGTTAAATATAAACTCAGAAAGTTTCTTGAACATACACAAAATATAAATGAATGTTTTTCTTTAAAAAACTTCTAATTATGAACACTAAAACACAAAATGCTTACAAAATGACTAATAAAATCATAACTTGGCTTATGCTTACAAATTTGTTAGTTTTAATCATTCTCAAAGCAAGTATCAACATCATCAGTGAAAATTAATAAATATGCACAGTGACAGAAATACATGAAATGAAATTATACTAGGGCCTCACTATGGAATTTACTACTTAGAGGAATTCAATATAAAGACCTAAGGAAGTTTCACAAAAGTACCAATTAATTAAGACAAAGTTTAGAGCACAATGAAGTACTGTACTTGTGTTTTACTGTACCTAGTGGACTCCATGAACTAACCCTGATGACAGCATCATTTCTGCAATAGTATATTTTCACTGACACATTAATAGACTGACACAACAATTTATCAACAACGACCCAACACTTTACCAACTAATAGAAAATAAGTATTATATGGGGCAGCTAGGTAGCACAGTGAATAGAGCACTGGCCCTGGAGTCAGGAGTACCTGAGTTCAAATCTGGCCTCAGACACAACACAAAACTAGCTGTGTGACCTTGGGCAAGTCACTTTACCCCAACTGCCCTACCTCTCCCCGCCTCCAAAAAAGCAAAACCAAACAAAAGAAAAATAAATTTACTCATTCAGTTCAATTTTCTTCAAGAGAGTCAACAATATTGTTTTAGTGCTCATGTATAAGAAATGCAATGGAAGAATAAAAGATGAAGAGAAAAGAAATCAACTATAAATAATCACTTCCAGTTTTTGCCTTTGTATTCCCTGTACTGACCACAATACTTGGTACTTAATAAATAAACAGTGGTACTTACTAAATAAATGCTCATATTCTGATCAGCCATAGTCAGAAATACTGTACCTTGACCTCAACATAGTGATGTCATTTTGGTCATCTGTTCCAGCACAACCAACCAACATTTTGCACATATGTATACTTTGAACAAAAAAAAGTCTACACTCTGATTTTGTTTGATCTCCAGTCATTCCAGAGCTCATCCTCCCTCTCTGTTATGTGAATCTTCTTAAAAGTAATGAGCTAGTTCATGCTTTAGATGGAGTGTGAGGGAATATATGGAAACATTTCTCCATCACTCTAGAATTTAAAAGTTAAACTGATAAGACTACAGAAAAGGCAGCTATTTCAAACATTGCAGCACAACTACTAGTTCTGTAGATAACATCCCACATTCTACAAGTAATAACCCATTACACTCGATATCAAATTTTAATAACAATTTTCTATTTATATATGAAACATTCCAAATCTTATTCTAATAAATTTTATTCTCACCAAACAGGAAAAGCTAATGTTTTCTTTGAAAGGTATTCTATATAACAGGTCAATTTTTTTTTAATCTAGTAATACACACCAAATACTAGTTATGGGAATAATAGCAATACACACCATACTAGTTATGGGATCTTATACAAGTGAATTATCTGTTCAGTCTGAATTTTCTCAACTTTAAAACAGGCCTAATACTTGCACCACCAAATTCACAGGTTTGTAAGGAAAATATTTTGTGAATTACAGTAATATTTTATGACTAATCATTATTCTTTCCTCTCTTCATTCAACAAACATCTCCTACATACAGAGCATATACTAGGTTCTGAAAAGACCCAGACCTTGCCCTTAAAGGACTGATTACCACCCAAGAGGCAGCATAGTATAGTGGCCAGATTCTGAGTCAGATGACCTGGGTTTGAAGGGTAGTTCCATTAATTACTACCTGAAAATTACCTTAGACAAGCAATTTCCCTTCTTTAGGTTCTGTTTCTTCATCTACAAAATGGGTACTGAACTAGAAGTCCCTTCCAGCTCTAAGTCTAAGATCTAATGTCAATATTGTATCTACAGTGGTAAAAAAAAAAAAAGACACGTTCTCTACAATAGATACAATACTATGTTACAATAGGTACAATATAATATCACCGTATAATTTATAATTTATCCAATGCAGATTACAACAAAGTTTAAGCATACCCAACAAGAAAATTTTATGCATCATCACAGAACATTCCCATCAATAAACATGAGTAAAACTTAGGAAAAGCAGATATAAAATAGGGGAAATGGTAAAGATAAAATTAAATAAAAACTAGTGAAGAAAAAGAAATTGACTTAGAGAAAGACATGAAGCAAAAGCTCACTAATTCAGACTAGAGGAAAGACCAGTATATATCCTAAAATATGTTTGGAGAAATGGTTCATCATTGCACAGAGGTAATAACTGTGGGTACTCACAGGCAACACCAATAAAGGGTAAAATGTGGCAGGATCTATCATACTGGAAAAACTTGGAATGTGGTCCTAGCAACAGACTAAGCCTATTTTCTGAATACCAACATAGCTAATTTATGTAAAGACACATTACCACTAAGTTGGCCACCTGGTAATGAATCTTTTTTTGGTCATGGCAACCCATGAAACAAAGAAAAATTAAAAATAGCAGGGAAATATAAGAGCAAAAGACAAGATGTGTTTGGCCACATAACAGGGTCAAGGGATAACAGCTGGACAGCTAGAGTGTTCTACTGGTATCTTTGAGATGTTTAGAGAAAAATGAGAAAAAAATATTAAAAATAAAAAGGTAACCAAGAAAACATCTATAACTATCAACCCATTCTCCCATTTATACAAAATCTTTATGAATCATCTATACATGATCCACAATCATTCTCAGTGGGGGGAACAGTACAAAACAAACAAGCTTTCACAAGCAACATGCAACAGCTGAGCACATCTTTACCATTTCACAATTAACTAAAAAAATGCAAAGAACATAATTTCCTAGTATGCTTACTGCTTGTTAATTTTTTGTCTTATTTTGGAGGGGTGAAGGTGACTTGGGGTTAAGTGACTTGCCCAAGGTCACACAGCTAGTAAGAGTTAATTTTTTTTTAAGCATTTAAATCCACAGAACAAAACACCACCTTAAAGGCTCTTCTCTAACAAGGTTCTTCTTCCATCCATACTTCAAGATCATTCAAGATTCCTTGGAAGATATAATAGAAAATAACCCTGTTCAAAGACCATCTGATAATAATCAAGCAAGGAAAAAAGATGTACGTTCAAGCAAATACAAAAGATGTATGTTCACCAAAGCTTTTAGCCATTGTGATAGAGGAGACCAAAAGAATAGATCAGATTGAAGAGAAATTCCCTGTAGGTGGCAAGGTCCTTCAAATGTTCACATTTACTCATATTGCATCAAGATTCAAAACATTACAGAATCTTTCTGGAATATCTGTAAGGTCTCAAAGGAATTTTGTCAGTACCAATGCCTTTGTTCTAATACAGAAAAATCCAAGTGATACAGAATGTCTATTGCCTAGATTTCAAAAAGACACTCTATGGAGCTTGTACAATATTATGTATATCTGGGACAAACAGTAAGGATAAATGAGTTGAGCCCAAAGTTTGATGGGAGAAGGACAATGGGACAGAATGCTTCCAAGAGACCGCAAAGCTCTTTCACTAACCCCCAAGCTTCCCATAAAAGCAAAGGCCCATCTTTTCCATACTAAAATTATGCCAACATTTCTACATGATGATATTATTGCCTCCAAAAAAATTATCACACAAAGGAAAGTAGAGAAAGACATGGAGAATGCTGGGTGGTGGTATCCTTTTTTCTTGAAAAGGACCAAAATGACATCAGTATGTTAGAATCAAGTTACAATGTACCCGACTATGGCTGATCAGACCAATATGAATCTGGAATGCTCTACCACAAGTCATGCAACAAACAGTCCATGTGAACAATTAGGACTGATTCTCTAAATCAGCACATCTTGCATTTCTTTTGAACTACTTCAATTCTGCTTTACTCGTATAGCACAGCACCTTCTCTGATATGGGCATACTATGCTAGGCAGTTTTGTGCCAGTATCTCCCATGTCACACATGGGAGAATGTAAGCAGACTAACATAAATCCAATAAGGAACCTAAAAGATAAGGAGTCAAGAAAGTGATCAAGGAATTGTATGATACAAAGAAAAGATGGACTACACACAACAGCAAAATCTGAGGATGATACTGGTGGCAAACAGAGTAGTCAATGAGTGCCCTATTATATCAAGGAAAAGCAAAAGAGGTCAACAGAACTTTGCTTAGACCCCCATAGTAACCTTTTGGGAGAATACAGAGAAGAATTACACAGGATGGGTAGGCATGGATGGGTTTAAATCTGTATCACTAAAGGAAATTCCTGAATTAACAAAACAGAGCTCCATTCAAATACTGAGTATTTGGTAATTAGATTCTGCCAAAGTCTTTTTAAGTGGCAGACTTAACATAATTTACAAGTTAGCAAAGTAGGTTTAATCCAGGTTGTGATGCAGTTTTAAATGCCAAAGAAGTTGATATCTGATTCTAGAAGTACTGACTTTGAGTAGGAGAGTGACACTGCACTTTAAGAAGCTCACCCGGGATGTAGAAGACAGATTGGAGAGGAGTTAATCCTAAGAAAGAGAAACCAGCTAGGAGGTTATTGTTCCTGCTCTTCAAATTAAGTCTCAATTGGAATATTATGCTGGTACCCAAGAAATATCACAAGAGTTGTAGGAAGACCTCCAACATGGTGAGTAGATTTTCTATAAGGAATTTAAGACAGTATAAGAAATGGAAAATATGAAAAAGGCTTCGGTGAGGATGTGATATGTAGCACTGAAGGCACTGTGGGATCCTGTTAAATATAAGGAAAGGTTTTATAGAAATTAGCTTTGTAAGCTAAAAAAAGCTTCAAAGCAATAAATTCAAAAGTAGTTTAGGCTGTCTCATGGAAATAGTGAGTTACCCATTACTAGAAATATTCAAGTAGACCTTAGATCACCATTTTTCAAGGAGATGGTGGATGTGATTCCTACATGTGACAGGAAGTTGGAATATGTGAGCTACAAGTTTCCTTTTGACTACAATTCTATTAATATTTTATAGTTTCAGTACTATTCCGTATGTAAACCTTATCCGTTCTCAGTATTCAAAGTGGGTGGGAACAAAACAAGCAATAAAATAATCATAGAGAATTCTTCACTACAGGAACCCATATAATGAAGGTTCAGAGCTACTGGAAATGCATATAACATTTGAGAGAAGAGGTTCTGTAGCAGCAAGCACCCCAACATCCCCAGGGTAGCTGCCAATACAGGTTCTTAGATCTGCTTTTCAAAGGGAAAGCAACTCAAAATCAGTTAACAAGCACACTTGAATCAAACAAACATATCATTTACCTAGTTCAGGGGGAAAAGGTCAGCACCCTGAACTTCAGAGTATACAGACAATAGTTTCAAAACAGAGAAACAAACAGATCAAGCTGACAGGCTTCCAAATGACCATTACATCAATACCAAATTACAGTTACCAAAAAGGGAAGCATCAACATCTGGGTTTTCAAAGCCAGGGGGCTCTCAACAGCTTCCCAAAGTCTCATCTGGTAAAACCACACAACACTTCTCAAAGTGAGCCCCAAAGCAAAGCCTCAAATCAGGGATTATAAAGTCTTCTCCTGGCTCAGAGAAAGTAACAACCCTCTTGACCCACTGCCCAATCACACAGCATCAAGGTGTGGTCATTGCTGAAAACCAAGCCTCCTACCACAGGCTCCATGTGACCACATTCAGCCTATTAGGGGGCAGAGTATATTTTCAAATTAAAGAAGGTTCTCAGGGTCACATAAGCCAACCAAAGGGCCTAGGGGCAGGGAAGATCTTCAAATCTGCATTTCCATTACAGGTTCTTAACTCTAAATAGAATTAAGAATGATGCTTTGAGGCAAATGCTCTTTCGATATTTTTAAGGTCTAAAACAGCATAGCAATATTTATTCAGTACAAAGTGAATTCTTTTCCTACCCCAAACTCTCTCCTCTTCCTAACTCCCATAAGTCTAAAGTCCCAGTCACTGGCATTCACAATCTACATGCCATCCTCAACTCTTTACTCTCACCCCGTATACCCAAGGCCTATTGTGATTCTACCTTCATAACATCTCCCCATATACCCTCTACCCTCCTGTTACACTGTTACCACCTTGGTGCCGGTCCTCATCACTTCATACCTGGACTATTGCAACAGCCTATTGGTTAGTTTCTCTGCAATAAGTGGCTCTCCATACCAGTCATCCTTCACTCAGCTATCAAGGGCATTTCCCTACTCAATTAACTCTAGTGACTCTTTATTGTCTGCAGGACCAAATATGAAATCCTGTTTGGTATTCAAAGCCCTTCATGATCTACTCCCCTTGCCCCCGCATTTCTAGTCTTCCAACATCTTATATCCTGGCACTCACCACTTCTGTGATCCAGTGACACTCGCCTCCTTGTTGTTCCTTGCACAAACATCCCATTCTCCTGACCCTGGGCATTTTCACTGGCTGTCCCTCATGATTTGGAATTCTCTCCCTCATCTCAATCTTTTGCTTTTCCTGGATTCCTTCAAGTACCAGCTAAAATCTTACCTTCTACAAGAATCTTTTCCCAATCCCAATTAATTCTAGTGCCTTCCCTCTGCTGAATTCCTCCAATTTATCCTGTTTGCACAATTATTTGTAAGTTGTCTTCCCCGTTAGACTATGAGTTCCTTGAGAGCAGGGAATGTCTTTTGCCTTTCTTTGTGTTCCCAGTGCTTATCACAGTACCTGGCACATATTAGGAGTTCAATAAATGTATATTAACTGACTGAGTGATTGACAATAAACCAGATAAGCTTGATCTATCAAATGACTGTGTGCTGGATTGAGTTTCTACCTAAGCTAAACACACACACACACACACACACACACACACACACACACACACACACACACACAACTGTATTATTCCACTAAAATCCTGCCTCCAGTTTCTCATTTTGGTTTTCAGATGTCACACAAAAACGAAAAGTATAGACCTGGAGATACTTTGTGTGTCAAGAACAAGATTAAATTCAACATGAGAGCACTGGACAGCTAGCAATTTTTTCAGGTACACCAACACATGATTGGCTACCAAGAAAAAGATGGCTTATAACCAGTTCCTAAAGAGGATATTCCAGACCATAAGATAACATTAAAATATTATAGAATTCTACTCCTAAACATTTTATAATCTCCAAAGTTATTAATAATATTGCCCTTTTCTAGATATTTTCCCTGGCTTTGGAGCCCAAAACCATACCTGGTTCAGAGAAAGAACATGGCAGCAAACTAGCTTTCATTTTAGAAACATTCTATGTAATATAGATTAACTGTTCTTTGATAGCCTGGAAGAATTCACTTGTGGGGGGGCGGAGCCAAGATGGCGGAGTAGAAACAGCTCCTCCAAGCCACTCTGCCCCCAGATTCCCCCCAAACGATGTAAAACGGGACTCTGAACAACTTCTGGAGCCCCAGCACCCACAGAACGACACAGAGAAGCTAAACTCCCACTGAGGACAGCCCAGCAGCCCTGCAGGAAGGACCAGCACAGTGGTCTGGGACCTGGCAGCACGCAGAGCGCAGGAGCCCAGCAGAGCCGAGCCCAGGCCCGCATGAGCCGAGGTTTTAGCCCCAGGGCGGCAGGGCCAGCAGCCAGCTGGAGGAACCCCAGAACACCAGGAGCTGTGTCGACTCCAGAATTATCAACATAGACTTGCCTAGGACAAAGTAAGAGGTTAGTGTCCTATGGACTTTGGGACTGGTATTAGGGAATGCATCGGCTCCCTCCCCTGGCGGCTAGAAGCCACTGAGGACAAACGCCATTTGGTAGTTTTCAGAGGCACCTCCCGCTCCCAGCCTGCAAATTTGTAGGGAGATCCAGCGATCAGTCTTGGGGGTAATCGCTCTTGCTTTAACCTCCCTGGATCTGGATTGTGATCTAGGGTGGAAGTCGTGGGTGGGTTTACAGCTTGCCAGAAACGGAAGTTGCCCCCCACACGTTCGGGACGAAAATTCCTCTATCTGGCCTTAAAGCCATAATGTGGCAACAAGCCCAAAAGTCAAGTAATTAAGTAGCAACATGCCAAGGCAAAGGAAACAGAAAAATGCAACCCTAGACTCCTATTTTGGGGGCATAGAGCGGGAAAAGGACTGTGAGGTCAGAAGTCCTGCTCCAAAACCCCAGGGGAAAACATGAGTGGGTTGCAGGCCATAGAGGACCTTAAGAAGGACTTTAAAAATCAAATAAGAGAAGTGGAGGAAAAATTAGAAAGAGAAATGAGAAGGATGCAGAAAAAGTATGAAATGAGGGTCAACAGCCTGACTGAGGAAAACAACACCTTAAAAAATAGACTAACTCAAATGGCAAAGGAGGCCCAAAAGAGCAATGAGGAGAAGAATGCCTTAAAAAGTCGAATTTGCCAGATGGAAAAAGAATCTCAAAAGTTCACTGAGGAGATTCATTCCTTCAAAGTTAGACTGGAGCAAATGGAAGCTAATGGCTTTATGAGAAATCAAGATGCTGTTAAGCAGATCCAAACAAATGAAAGATTAGAAGGCAATGTGAAATATCTCATGGGAAAAACCACTGACCTGGAAAACAGATCCAGGAGAGACAATTTAAAAATTATTGGACTACCTGAAAGCCATGCTCAAGGAAAGAACCTAGAAATCACCCTTCAAGAAATTCTCAAGGAAAACTGCCCTGGTGTTTCAGATCCAGAGGGCAAAATAGAGGTTGAAAGAATCCACCGATCACCTCCTGAAAAAGATCCCAAAAAGAAAACTCCCAGAAATATTATAGCCAGGTTCCAGAATCCCCAGATCAAGGAGAAAATACTACAAGCAGCCAGGAAGAAACAATTTCAATATTGTGGAAGCACAATCAGAATAACCCAGGACCTGGCGGCTTCTACACTGAGGGATCGAAGGGCATGGAATATGATATTCCAGAGGGCAAAAGAACTGGGAATGAACCCAAGGGTCACCTACCCAGCAAAACTGAGTATTTTGTTTCAGGGGAAAATATGGTCGTTCAGTGGAATAGAGGACTTTCAAGCATTCTTGAGGAAAAAACCAGAATTGAACAGAAAATTTGACACCCAGACACAAGAAGGATGAGATGCCTGAGAAGGTAATCAGGGAAAAGATATCAAAAGGAACTTATCAAAGTTGAACTATTTACATTCCTATATAGAAAAGCAATAACTGTGACTGATGATATCTTTCTCACTATGAAAATAATGGAAGGGTGTGTGGTCATATGAATACATATGTGAATGTGTGTGTATATGGTTACTGTTATATATGGATAGAGGGCATAGGTTGAATTTGTTGGGAAGGGAGAATACTCAAGGGATGAAATTATGAGGTGAGAGAGGAAAGTGGCAAGAGGAGATGGGGAGAGACAGGGTAGGATAAACTATCCCATGTAGAAGAAGCAAGGGGAAGTGGTTGCAAAGGAGGGGGAGAATAAGGAAGGCTAAAAAGGCAAAACCACACTCACATTGAATTTGGTTCAGGGAGAAAATGACATACAAACTAAATGGGATATCTCAACCTGCAGCAGGATAGGGGGAAAGGGGATGGGAGGAGGGATGATGGATGGGAGGGCATCCTTGGGGTGAGGGGAGGTTGGAAGTATCCACTATAAAAGAGGGACAGGATCATGTAGGGAATGGACCAGGTGGGGGGGTGGGATGAGTGGGAGGGAATTATAAGCAGCCTTGTACAATATATCTACTATGATAATGTTTTTGCATAGCTAGACATGTACAACATATACTGAATTACTTATCTCCCAAGAGGGAATGGGTGACAAGGGAGGAAGGAAATGGATCTGAAATTTGAGGTCGTAACATTAAATGTTTCAAATATATATAAATACTATTATTAATACTCTTTTGCTTGTAATAGGGAGATAAGATGTGCAGGCATTGGGATGCAAAGACTCACCTTCCTCTAATGGAAGAGTCGATGGGGGTATGGGAGAAGGTATGGGAGAGAGCAGATTGGAGGAAGTGATATCTTGTGGGATTACTGTTCTGGGAGGTTGGGTAGGGGAATAATGGGGGGAAAATGATTGTAACTCAAAATCTGGTGGAAATGAATGATGTAAAACAGAAGTTAATAAAGCATTTGTTTAAAAAAAAAAAGAATTCACTTGTGAATATATCTGATTCTAATGCCTATCTTGAAGTTCACTGATAATCTATCTGATTTGTCCTTCTAAAACTGACTTTTATAGGTTTTCTATTTCGTCTTTGTCAATTGGGGTGTTTTATATTACTGAAGATGTTCATCAATTTCAGAAAGGCAGAACAGGGCACAAAGTTAGGATGGCCCAAAATTCAAAACTAGCTCCAAAATACTATGGTTGTGGCCTTGAGCAATTGGTCACTTAACCAGTCTAACCCTTAGTTTCTGCGAAATGGAGATAACAATACTTGTAATGCCTACCTCACAGACTTATAAGGAAAGCACCTGGAAAACCTTAGGGCACTACAGAAATGAGCTGACATTTTTATTCTTTTAAATTCTCAAATTTATCACGAAGTTATATATAGTCATAATTAACCCAATAATTACCTTAATTTCATTTACTTTTATTGTGATTTCTCCTTCTGTTTCTAATATTGATATTTTAGCATAATTTCTCCTTTTTAAAAATTTACTACTCACTTACTAATCTTATTAGTCTTTTCCAAAAAGGTGCTTTTGGATTTAATCAACTCAGTTTGCCTTTCTTCTTCCAAAAGACCCAAGCTATGATAATTTACATTTTTCTGCATTACCCTGATGTATTATGTTGTTCATTTTCTATATTTATTAAATAAACATTAGATTTAATAAACTAATTAACATTTTCTCATGCTAATATGACCATACAGCATAATATATTGGATTTTTAATATAGCTTTGGTTACATACCATAGACTTGACATGTATTAATTGTACTGTATCAATCTTTAGGCTAATCTGCAAAATTTTTTTAACTTCATTTTGAACCTATACAATTTTCAATAATAATTTTAGTTTCCATGTTTGATAATCGCATCACAGATCTAAAGTTGGAAACCATCTCTGACAGCACCTAGTCCAATCTCAATAGTGAACCTATACTTTTTTGTATATTATCATTGTTTCTTTCCATTTTTATTGTATTACAATCTGTGACTATATTTCAGAGGGATAGCATAGAACAGTGGAAAAAGAGCTAGGTTTGGAGCCAAGGAAGGCCTTAGATTTGAATCCTGTCTCTAATCATTAAAAAATATATGACATGGGTATACTACTTAAGCCTTTGCATGTCTAAGTTTTCTCTTCTACAAAAAGAATATTTAAAAAATTGTAGAATATGTTTCATAAGCATCAAATGAGATAATGTATATTAAGTGCTTGGAAACCTTAAATCATTACATGATTTATAATAATAGCTAGCATTTACATTTTACTTCAAGGTTTGCAAAGAATTTTCCATATGTTAACTCATTTGATATTCACAGTATTTTTATAGTTTATAGTTCATAGATGAGGAAACTGAGGCTAAAACAAGTTAAGTAACTTGCCCGTGGTCACATAGCTAGTTAGTAACTCCCTCATTTTAAAGATAAAGAAACTGAGGAGCAAAAAGCTGAAGCTTGCCCAAGGTCACAAAGGTAAATAGCAGAGTCAGAATTAAAATTGCAGTCTTTTTTGCTTAAACTCTGATGCCTCTGTCTCTACATCAAGATGTCTCCAATAAATCTTACATTCAGGTCTTCACCTTTTTAATCTTATGATCATATTTTGAATGTCACTTACCTTATTCACAGCACATGGGACTTCAAGATCTAATATTAATTTTTCGTTTTCTACTACTTCTTAAAAGAAAGAAAATTTTCCTTTTAAAAGTCATTCCATCATGTTCTACCTGCTAATGATGTGATACAAATAAGATAATGAACAGTCTGGACATTCCAAAGGAATACTCAAAAAGTAAAGTGACCTAGTGATTAACCTTTTTGTGTGTGTGTATTAGGGCCTCTTTAGCAAGTTAACAAGTCTAATAGCTTTAAATGCATAAAATGAAATACATAGGACTTCAAGAGAAACTAATTGTATTGAAATACAATTATGATTTAAAAAAAAAGTTTACAGACCCTGGGTGTTAAGGACCTCTGATCTAGAGGAAAGTCTCTAGCACTTTGAGTGGATACTCTATGACTCTGTGAAGGATCTAAAGAAGAAAAAGGGAAATAAACAAAGAAGACAACATAAATGGGATAAATATGTACCAATAAGTGGGCAATTATATCAATGATATCACATATCCATTGAAAGACAGAGATCAGATAATAGTATAATAGATTTACAACTGGAAGGCACCAGAGAGGGCCAGAAGTCCAAACCATTTTACAGATGAATAAACTGAGGCACAAAGAGATTAAGTGACTTGCCCAGTTAGACAAAGAATAAATGTCTGAAATATGATCTGAACTCAGATCAAGATACTGATACTAGGTGCAGCAGAGGGCCAGGCCTGGAATCAAGACTCATCTTCCAGAGTTCAAATCTGACCTCAAATACTTACTAGTTGTATTATCCTGGGCAAGTCACTTAACCCTGGTTTGCTCATGTTTCCTCATCTGTAAAATGAACTGGAAAGGAAATGGCAAACTACTCTAGTATCTTTGCCCAGAAAACCCCAAATGGAGTCACAAAGAAATGGATGCAACTGAAAACAACTCAACAATATTGTACAACAAGATGGTAAAATGTTATTTGTAAGTATGTGTATGTGTTTAAAAATAAATGGATTCACTGCTTTTCCAAAAACAAATACTTAATTCCTAAGTCAAACAAAAAAAAAAAAAGGAACACTGAACAAAATTCCTATATTTATGCTATTAATTATATCTTTTAAACGCCACCCGATATTTGTCAAAGATAAAGCATTTTTGCCCCGAGATCACCTCACCAAATTCATCAACAATTCTGCCTTTTTTTCCCCTCTGCCTTATAGCTCTTTCATTTCTATTTCTTTTAGTTCTTGCTGTATTTGTCTTTTATTTTTCCAAACCCAACTGTGTCATTAAGTAATTGGATCAAATGTGATACTACGGCTATTTTATCACTCAATGAAGCTCTTACATTATACCAGAAAGTTTTCAGCCACAACTAAAAAAGTATTTAATGTGCTAAGCATTTAATCTACAGACATTTTTTGTATTTCTTTGAAATGTGGATATTTTTTATCCACAAAATGGTGATTTTTTAAATGCTTGTCTAACTGTTTAGTTATTTATTCAAGTTGAAATTTCTTGGGAAAGATTTTTTTTCATTCAATATATGACATGCCCTAGTTTATCTACTCTTAAGGCTACAAGGCTGAAAGCTGGAACTTTAAAAATTACCTAATCCAATACCTTAATTTTGAAACTGGGGAAATTTAGGCCTAATAAGATTAGGTGATTTCCCTAAACTCACAAAAGCAGTGACAAGGTAGCAGTCATTTCTGCTTTTTGTAGAAAAACCTTAACATGCCTTCTATAAGTGTTATCTTCCTTCCCTGCTTCTTTGTAACTATTTCAAATTTTGGCGAGGCTGTGCCCAGGTGAGTTGAATTCTCAACTTATTCTTGTTAGAATTAATAAAACTTCCTCTCCTTAAAAATGTTATATTTTATACTTCCTAGAAAGTTTCCTATATAATTCCTTGAAATACAGTAATGAATCTTCTTCAATACTCTCTAGGACTCAAAAAAATTTGCAATTTCCATTTCTTTATTTGTCCAACAAAGTCAACAAGTTTGTTTGCATTGTTTCCTTTTCTTTTTCAAGAATTCTTTTCTGAATTTTTTTCTATTTCCACTAAATCTTCTGTCATTCTGTCTTCTACAATATTTCACCTATGTCTAGTTATTGTATAAAAATTTTCAGATTCTCTATACCACTTCTGATTCTTCTGAGTTTCATCATCTCCTGTATTGTGTATATGTTGCACATAATGCAATACTCTTGTATTATGAGCTCATTATCAGCAAATTAGTGTAGTAGAGTGCTAGGAAGATTTTAACTCAAATACTGCCTCAGACACTTACTAGCTATGTGACCCCAAGCAAATCACTAACTGTAAAATGGGGATAATAATAGCAACCACCACTCAGGGCTGTTGTGAAGAACAAAGAAGATATCTGTAAAGTGCTTGGCACAGTGCCTATGATATAGTAAGTGCTACATATATTCTAGCTATTATTACTATTAGAGTTATTATTGTATATAAACCTCTTTTTGTTTTCTTCTTTATATATAGAAATGTTCATGTTTGTTAATGGGAAGTTCACACAAAAAAATAAGATAAAATACAAACATATACATACACAAAGTACTTAATTTCCAAAATACTTAATTGTCCCATTTTCTATTAATGAGGCCTTCCTTATAAGATAATCAACAATTTTTTTTAAGTACTTTCCATGTTTAAAGCAAAAGAGGAAATGGAAAGGTGACAGTGGATAGAGCACGGAACCTGAAGTCACAAAGACCTAAATTTGAGTCCTGCCTCAGATATCTGTATGTGCTTCCTTGAGCAAGTCAATTAACCTCCCTGTGCCTCAGTTTCTTCATCTGTAAAATGAAGGAATTCAACTCAAAGCTCTTTCTCAAAGGTCCCTTCCAGCTATCAATCCTATGAGCATAGTTCAAAGTTTCTTTGGCCGTTCCTGTGTATAGGTTATACAATCTTTACTCATTTGTCTCAAGCTAATATATACATTTGACACCAATCATTAATGACAACAGAGATTAAATAGCTGTTTAATTAACTAAATCACTTTGGTAAGATTTTAGATACAGCAAAAATTACAAGAGTGAACAATAATTCAGAAAAAAAATTGAAGAAATTAAAACAGGTGTATCTCTCAATCTGTCTAGTAACTTGTTTTCTAAACACAGGAATACTAAAAACAATCCATGGCCTAAAATATTTTCATGTTCTGAAAGAGCTTTATGAGATTTGGTAATAATAATGGAAAATATGAATATACAACACATCTAGTAGCTACTGTATATAATATGAAAACTAAATTGCTATTCTTTTCCCAGCACCATATCATGAAACTATAATCAAATGTAGGAAGACTCCCTATCCCATATAATAATAATAATAATAATGACGATGATGATGATAATTAGAATTGCTGTTAGGCTTTAACAAAAATTACAGAATTTTTTTAAAAACCCTATATGTCAAATCTATTATTAAAATACTACTTCAATCACTCTTATAATCACTGAAAGGTTTAAACAATCAATCCCATAATTTCCAGGTTTTGTGAAGCATGCAACAAACAAATATAGTATCACACATATAACATTGTCACCTAGTGAAAAAGACTGTCAAGTATTGGAGATGATGTGACTGAGATTCAGTATATTAGATTTCTGTTTTTGGACTAAATGTACCAAGCAAGACATCAGCATTTCTTTTTCATGTCTTCCTTAAAATCCCCCATAACAGTTCACCCAACACACTAGGAGCCTTTCTACAGCTCTGGGTAAATAATAATGGGATAGGCAGGTTGTCCGTTGTCTGTAACTTACTTTCCCAACAAAACTGTCACAATACCTCTCTGAAGATATCCTTTACACTGCTTTTCCTGCACAATTTTTCCTTGGTTATATTATAGCAACATAAAATGATAAATATGAATCATAAAGGGAAATACAGAAAGACTCTCTGGCAAATGAGGTAAGGCAGAACCCAAACTGTATACACACTGATTGTAACTACTTTGGTGAAAAGACAGGAACACTAAAGTATTATTGGGTGGAATAGTAATTTGGTTCAACCATTCTAGAAAATAATCGTTAAGTATGTGTAGAAAGTGATTAAATACTGATATCCTTTGATCCAGAGATTCCACCACCAGGCATATATCCCAAGGAAATCAAAGACAAAATGAAAACCCTATATATACCAAAGAATTTATAGCAGCATTTTTTTATGGTAGCAAGTATCTGGAAACAAAGTGATGCCCACCCTCTACAGGGTTACACAAACTGTGGCAAATGAATACAATGGAATATTATGGTAACCCAAAATAACCAAATAACAGTCAGTCATTGATTTTGTTTTCCTAAGTTCTGTCAAAAATAACAGTACATTTCAAGAGGAAATACACAACTACGTGAAAATTTTAGAGCTCAAAAAATATAACTTCTCTCTTCTATATACACACATACTGAAAAAAAGGAAACGTCTATTTCCAAACCAAGTATTTCTATTAGGATCCTTTGTTTCTCATACTGGAAAGACTAGGCAATAAAAAATCTTCAGGCTCCATAAAAAAGACTCTCATTACTCTGTGGAAAATACTTTAGCTGTCTATACAATATAGGAAAATTTCAATTTCCTCAAGTAAACAAAACAAACACTTCAATGTCAGGGTCTTTAGGAGAGATGAATGCTTTTAAAAAGGCATTTCATTAATTCATCCACAATAGTCAATGTGCCATAAAATCTGCCATGGGTTTCAATATTTTATTATTTTTGTATATCTCCCTTTTAATCCTTATCAAGTTATTTACCAACATACGCAATAATAAATATTTGTCTGGAATTTCAGAGGTACAATGGGTGGGGTACCACTAAGATTTTTACTACTCTTAACAAAGCAACCTGAATTAGAGATGGCACTCTGCTACCATCTAGTGAACTCTTGTAGTAATACCAGACACATACAATTACTATTTCGGTTCACTATCAATGAACACTATTTTCTTTGATGAATATTCAGTGCACCCATTTAATGAATTATGTAATCCAATTCACATTCAACAAATATTTGTTAAGCACCTATGTGCAAGTGCTGTGCTAGAAGAGGGAATTCAAAAAGTTACCAGATGAAAGATCTCATACAGAAAAATTAGCAAAATACTATGATTTCCTTATGAAAATTTTTCAAACAAATTTTCTCAAACTAACAAACTGAAATTTTTCATCTTAAAATGAAATGTGATGATGTAATCATTCATACTTTCACATCATCACAACACTAAATGCCCATATTTACTACAAAAATATTAATTTTTAGATAACAAATCTAAGAAAAAAATCAAAGAATCTTAATCTTAAATCTAAGAAAAAAACAATCACAACTTCTAGTAAGAGTAAACAGGAAATGTTCCAAAAGTAAGGTATCCCATTTTAAGGCATATCACTTAACTCAATCTAATTTGTTTAATTAAAAGCTTTCAGAATACCTAAAAACTTTGATTATTATTCACAGCACAAACAGGATAAATGGTTTTTTAATGCTTATAAACAACCATATGAATTAACCAGTTCTACACATAAGAATGTTTTGTATAATTTTAATGGGTTTTAAAAATTAATTGGTTATCTTCATAATAGGATTATCTTCTGCCTTTATCAATCCTCAAAGCATATAACATAGTAGTATATACTCATTTACACTGACATGAAAACAATAGGTTATCAGATTTCTTTAATGAGTATACAAGTACACAAATTAAATTACAAAATCTGTATTATCTACATTTATAAAAAAGCCTCCAAACAGTAATGTCAGTGTTACATGGAAAATCATTTCCTTCCCTACTCATATTTATCTCTGACTAGGATGAAATATGGTAGCCATTAAGATGGTTTGCATTAATTACACAAGCCAAAAAAAATTAGAAAAAAATCCTAAATTTTAAAGAAATTCAGTCTATGAGAAGAAAGCATTCCATATCTAGGGAAATACTATAGAGATTTATTTCATTTTACACTTTCCCTTGACACAGCAAATTATTTTATGCATAATTTTATATTAATCTATGTAAAACCAGATGTAACACCATACTCTAGAGAAGTAGCTTTGATTCTTCTTTAGGATAATCATCAACACAACATGCAAAAAGTAGAGCTGTTCTTTTTACAGTTTTTAGCAAGTCTGGAAGTGAAGCACAAGGACAAGTTTGCATCACAAAAACAAGTTCACAAGAGATCTTTAACAGGAGTATTTTGATGGCCTTATTTATTTTATTTCAATATATTGGCCCTTGGCCAGAAGTTCCTCAATTCACCATACAGGACAGATTCAGTATTAAGTATCACAGTAAGAAATATGCCATTTATTCAATGTATTAAATTTCAAAGAAACTTTAGACATAACTTTACAAATAACTTCACTGATTTAGTTTCAAATTGAGTAATATCCATACAGACTATGAAAACCTTAAACAATACTATAATTTCAAATCTGTTTTTACCAAGATTCATCAGAAATGTTGAATTTTACAATTTCTCCTTTCTGACTTCTTCCTTCCCCCCTTTTCCCATGAACAAGAAATAGCCCCAGTACTCCCTGTCTTAAACCATGGTCAGGATACATACACATAAGTTATGGAGACACAGCACAAGAATCATTAAAAAAAGGCCCCATCAGTCTAATTTGTACATTCACCATTTCAGCCACAAAGAGAACCCTGATAAAAAATACTAAGTAAATTTCAAACTTTGTGATGTTTCAAATGATAATTGCAACTGTAATAGACATTTCCTCCATAAGGATTCTTTATCCATGACTCATATTAGAATATCTTGCCTATCTCTAATGGTTAATAAAATCTTCTGCTGATGAATTTGGGATAATAAGCAACATATTCTACTTGTTCTCTGTTTACTTGACAAACCAAGCAATCAGTACTCAGGTTTGAATTAAGATGTTCAGGAAACTAATACTTCATTCATTGCAAGACTAGACATTATTCATTATTACACAGGATCAGGCAGAATCAGCAGGTCCCGAATATGGCCCCACTATCACTGATTTGGCAGCCCTATTCAGCATAGTTGTACCCAGAGCTCAGTCTCCTGCATTCTGAGTTAGCAGCACACTCCACTGAGAACAGCACGCAGTGACAGGCAGTGTACTACCCTCCAGGGATTCAGCCTACTTCCCTTTATTGCCCACTACACTTAAAAGTCTCACCAGGGCAAGCAGTGTCCACAAGGGCAGTAACTGGCATTAGGCCAATGTCCAGCACATGCAACAATCCCTAGAATGATGAGGAGATCTGGTCTCTTTCCCCCACTTTGTTCTGGGCAGCCAGGTGGGTATGTAAATCAACAAATTTTGCTACTACTAATTAAGAGCATGTAAGCTCTAGCAAGAAACAGAAGCAATACATTCATCATCCTAAACAGGAGTATAAAGAGCAATTTAAAACCAGGCATGGGGACCAAAAAAATCTACCCCAATCTGATTATGTGATTTAGTCCTCCTAAAGAGGATCTTGTAAAGAGAAAGCAAAAAAGGAAGGAGCTAAGCAGAGTGGCCTCACTTTTTTAATTAGAGAGGACAAGTTTCTAAGAAACAGAAATCTAAGCATAAGAGTAGACCTTACGACATGAAATATATGCCTACAATACAGAAGATACAGACTCTGTAGAAGTTCTAGATCTTGTAAGATGATTTGAAAGTCAAGCATATGCCCAACTTCCAAATGATCAAATATTTTCATTACCATTTCAAATCCTATCCCTCCCCAACACGCACAATGAAGTTCTCCTCAGGTGCCCCCATCCTTGGTACATCCTACCAAGTTTATAAACATTCTGGTACAGGTCTTGTGACAGATCATATGACATGTGACACTGTCTAAGATTCACAGAGAGACTAATCACTAACTTGACTGATGGTTGATGAATTTTATAGTTACAGCAATTCTCAAAGATGATTCATTAAGTTATAGTGAAATATTTGAGTAAGTGGAAGAGGGAGGAATAACATCAACCTCAACTTATAAGGGAGCTAAATAAAGATGTGACTATTAGCATTACAAATGCTTTGTCCTCTTTATAAAAAAACATCCTGGAGGAGCCAAGATGGCGGAAAGGAAGCAGTAACCTCGCTGAGCTCCTCAGTCACTAAGGATCAAAGGGTGAATGTGAGCGGAATCCCGAGTGATGGAGCCCACTGGAAGACGAAGTGTGGCAGTGTCCAGCCCAGGAGGTTGCCCAGTGTGTCCAGACTGGTCGAGCGCAGAGCTCGTGGGGTCTGCACAGCCCAGACCTAAGAGCAGACAAGCAGACTACACCAGAGAGAGCAAAAGCCCCAGCCTGCAGACTTAGATTTGGGCCCTCAGTGGAAAGAGCAGCTTCTCTGGCTGCATTTGGCCCCCAGCCTGGAAGTTTAGAAACTGCCTGCCTGTTATAATACAGGGGCTGGAATGGCAAAGTAAATTCTAGCTGCTCTGATCCTCCCATCCCTCCTTCATGAAGCAGAAAACCCAAAGATAAGTCTCCCACCCAGATTGAAATCCCAAATTAATGGAAATAGCCCCAGGCTTGAGACTCTCCAAAAAGGGGTGTACCTGAGACAGCCAGGAGTCTGAAAAGAAGAGAGGGTGGGGTCCCAACAAGCCCCACCTCTCCTCACCAACAAAAGCCTGCCTGAGCTATAGCCCAGGGGTATAGAGGCAGAAATCTGAAGTGGTCAGACACACCCATACCTACTCATCTACATCCCTCACTGACTTCCCTGACTTAGACATAAACTAGCCACCCAGAGGTATTCAAAGTCAAGGATCAGGCCCTAAACTCATAGCCTGAGAAACTAAGAAACAGGGAGTCACAATGGGAAAAAAAGAAGCTGAGAAGGGGAAGGCAAGAAAGTCTATTCGAGCATACTATGCAGGGCAAGAACAACAAAATACACGGGACAATATAGACTCTCCCATACCTGAGACCACATAAGGAAACATGATCTGGTCTCATTCCTGGAGGAGCTTAAGAAAAATTTTAAAGACCAAATCAGGGAGGCAGTGGAGAAAATACCTCCCTAAAAAAGGAACTTCAAAAAATAACTGAAGACCGTAATTCGATAAAAATTAGAAACAATCAAATTGAAGCTCAGAACTCTATGATGCAGCAAGAGTCAATCAAACAAAACAAGACGATTGAAAAATTGCAAGAAAATGTAAAATATCTCACTGGAAAAATAACTGACCTAGAGAACAGATCCAGGAGAGACAACCTAAGAATTATTGGTCTACCAGAAAGCCATGATGAAAAAAGCAGCCTAGACAACATCCTCCAAGAGATTGTCAAAGATAACTGTCCTGAGGTCCTGGAATCAGAAGATAAAATAACTATCGACAGAATTCACCGGACTCCTCCTGAGAGAGATCCCAAACTGAAAACTCCAAGAAATATAGTAGCCAAATTCCAGAATTACAAGATTAAAGAAAAAAATTCTACAAGCAGCCAAAAAGAAACAATTCAAATATCGAGGAACTACAGTTAGGATCACACAGGACCTAGCAGCTTCTACATTAAAAGAGCGGAGGGACTGGAATTTGATATTTCGTAGGGCAAGAGAGCTAGGACTACAACCAAGGATTAACTACCCGGCAAAACTGAGCATAATCTTCCAGGCAAGGAGATGGTTGTTTAATGAAATAAGGGACTTCCAGATGTTCCTGATGAAAAAGCCAGAGCTCAATGGAAAATTTGATCTCCAATTACAAGACTCAAGAAAGACATAAAAAGGTAAACAAAAGAAACACAGACTCACCCATGCATAAGTGCACACACCTACACCCACAAACACACACTCATTACTTGGGATGCAACAAGAGCAAAATGTTCACATCCCTATATGTGGAGCTGATAACTGTCAATATTCAAAATCTTTATGATTATCATGACCTTCAAAAGGGTTATACTTAGATAGAGGGTGTGGGTATGAACCCACTAACCTGATGTCTAAAAAAAAAAAACTATTAAGGGGATCAAAGAGACTGTAATGGGAAAAAGGAAAGGATTAGATAGGAAAAGGTAAACTATGCCATCTGAAGAGACATTAAAACACACTATAGAAGAGGGGAAAGAAAGAGGGAGAGGAACATCATTTAAACACTATTCTCACTGGTTCAGGTTCAAAGAGGGATCAACTTAAATCAGTGAAGTTTAAGATTTTAATGTGAATAGACACATAAATTCATTAAATAGAGGAAAAGGAAGGAGGGAGAGGAGCACTGTTTGAAATTTACTCTCATTGGTTTGGAATCAAATGGGGAATAATTCACTCTGATAAGTATAAAAACTTATTTCGTCCTATAGAAAGCAGAAAGGTTAAGGGAGAGGGGTGAAAAAGAGGAGACTAAAGGGGGGATTAGAAGGGAGGGAAATAGTAGTAAGGGGAGAGGGTAGGTTAAGAAGAGGGATCACTGGGTGGGAACACTGAGAGATGGGGGTGGTCAAAAGGGAAAACTTCAAGGGGGGGAAGGGAGAAGGAAGAAACAAAAACATAAACAGGGGAGGGAATAGGATAGAGGGGAAGAGACCAGATAGTCATTATTACTGTGAATGTGAATGGGATGAACTCTCCCATAAATCAGAGGCGGATAGCAGAATGGATTAAAAACCATAATCCTACAATATGCTGTCTACAAGAAACACATTTGAAACAAAGGGATACCCACAGGGTAAGGGTAAAGGGTTGGAGTAAAATTTATCATGCCTCAGCTAAAGTAAAAAAAGCAGGGGTAGCAATACTTATCTCAGATAAAGCAAAAGCAAAAATAGATCTAATTAAAAGAGATAAGGAAGGAAACTATATCCTACTAAAAGGCACCATCGAGAATGAAGCAATATCACTACTTAATATATATGCACCAAGTGGTATAGCAGCCAAATTCCTAGAGGAGAAGTTAAAGGAATTAGAGGAAGAAATAGATAGCAAAACTATACTAGTGGGGGACCTTAATCTCCCCCTCTCTGAACTCGATAAATCTAACCTCAAAATAAACAAGAAAGAAGTTAAGGAGGTGAATAGAATCTTAGAGAGACTAGATATGATGGATCTCTGGAGAAAACTGAATGGGGATAAAAAGGAATTTACTTTCTTCTCAGCAGTGCATGGTACATACTCAAAATAGACCATGTACTAGGGCATAAAAACCTCACAATCCAGTGCAGAAAGGCAGAAATATTAAGCACATCATTCTCAGATCATGATGCAATAAAAATTATATGCAATAAAGGGCCATGGAAAGATAGACTAAAAACTAATTGGAAATTAAACAATTTAATCCTAAAAAATTGGTGGGTCAAACAAGAAATTATAGAAATAATCAATAATTTCATTCAAGAGAATGATAATAATGAAACAACATACCAAAATTTGTGGGATGCACTAAAGGCAGTTCTCAGGGGAAGTTTTATATCCCTGAGTGCATACTTAATTAAAGCAGAGAGAAGGGAGGTCAATGAATTGGACATGCAATTGAAAAAGCTAGAAAAAGAACAAATTGAAAATCCCCAATTTAGTACTAAATTAGAAATATTGAAAACCAAAGGTGAGATTAATAAAATTGAAATTAAGAAAACCATTGAATTAATAAATAAAACTAAGAGCTGGTTTTATGAAAAAATCAACAAAATTGATAGACCCTCAGTCAATATGATAAAAAAAAGAAGAAAACCAAATTATGAGTATCAAAAATAAAAAGGGTGAATCTACCTCTGATGAAGAGGAAATCAAAAAAATAATGAGGAATTATTTTTCCCAATTGTATGCACATAAATATGACAATCTTAGTGAAATGGATGAATATTTACAAAATCAAAAAGTTGCCCAGATTAACTGGAGAGGAAGTGAATTACCTAAATAACCCCATCTCAGAAAAAGAAATCAAACAAACCATCAAAGAACTCCCTAGGAAAAAATCTCCAAGGCCAGATGGGTTTACTAGTGAATTCTATCAAACATTTAAAGAACAATTGATTCCAATACTCTACAAACTATTTGGGAAAATTAGTGAAGGAGTCCTACCAAACTCTTTCTATGGCACAAATACGGTACTGATTCCTAAATCAGGAAGAGACAAAACAGAGAAAGAAAATTATAGATCAATTTCCCTCATGAATTTAGATGCAAAAATTCTAAATAAAATATTAGCCAAAAGACTCCAACAACTTATCACAAAAATAATACACTCTGATCAGGTAGGATTCATTCCAGGAATGCAAGGATGGTTTAATATTAGGAAAACCATCAGTATAATTGAGCATATCAACAATAAAACTAGCAGAAACCACATGATCATCTCAATAGATGCAGAAAAGGCTTTTGACAAAGTACAAAACCCATTCCTATTAAAAACACTAGAAAGTATAGGAATAAATGGAGCCTTCCTCAAAATAGTTGAGAGCATCTATTTAAAACCATCAGCAAGTATTATATGCAATGGGGATAAACTAGAAGCCTTTCCAATAAGATCAGGAGTGAAACAAGGGTGTCCACTATCACCCCTCTTATTCAATCTGGTACTAGAAACACTAGCAGTAGCAATTTGAGAAGAAAAAGAAATCAAAGGAATCAAATTAGGTAAAGAAGTGACCAAGCTATCACTCTTTGCAGATGATATGATGATATACTTAGAGAATCCTAGAGAATCAAGTAAAAAACTACTAGAGGCAATAAATAAATTTGGCAAAGTTGCAGGATATAAAATAAACCCACATAAATCCTCAGCATTCCTGTACATCTCTAATGAAACTCAACAGCAAGAGATAGAAAGAGAAATCCCATTTAAAGTCACTGGAGACACTATAAAATATTTGGGAATCTACTTGCCAAAACAAACCCAGAATCTATATGATCACAACTACAAAACACTTCTCACACAAATAAAAGCAGATCTAAACAGTTGGAAAAATATCAATTGTTCATGGCTGGGTCGAGCTAATATAATAAAAAATGACAATTTTACCCAAACTAAACTATATATTTAGTGCCATACCAATCAATTTACCAAAAAACTACTTTGTAGAGTTAGACAAAATAATAACAAAATTTATTTGGAAAAACAAACGGTCTAGAATATCAAGGGAATTAATGAAAAGAAACGCTAGGGAAGGTGGACTAGCTATGCCAGATCTTAATCTGTATTATACAGCAGCAGTCATCAAAACTGCTTGGTACTGGCAGAGGTGTAGAGTAGTGGATCAATGGAATAGATTAGGTGCAGGAGACCCAGCAGTTAATGAATATAGCAATCTATTGTTCGATAAACCCAAAGACCCCAGTTTTTGGGATAAGAATACACTATTTGACAAAAACTGCTGGGAAAACTGGAATACAGTATGGCAGAAACTGGGCATAGACCATTATCTAACACCATATACCAAAATCAAGTCCAAATGGGTGCATGATCTAGGTGTAAAGGATGACACTGTAAGCGATTTGGGAAAGGCAAGCAATAGTTTACCTGACAGATCTGTGGAGAGGGGAAGACTTTAGGACCAAACAAGAATTAGAGAGCATTATAAAATGCAAAATGGATAATTTTGATTACATTAAATTGAAAAGCTTCTGTACAAACAAAGCCAATGTAACCAAGATCAAGAGGGAGGTGGGAATTTGGGAAAGAATTTTTACAACTTGTGCCTCTGATAAAGGACTCATCTCTAAAATTTATAGAGAAATGAGCCAAATCTATATAAATACAAGTCATTCCCCAATTGATAAGTGGTCAAAGGATATGAACAGGAAGTTTTCAGAGAAAGAAATTAAAGATATCTATAAGCATATGAAGAAATGCTCTAAATCACTATTAATTAGAGAAATGCAAATCAAAACAACTCTGAGATACCACATCCCTTCAGTCAGATTGGCTAAGATGACAAAACAAGAAAGTGACAAATGCTGGAGAGGATGTGGACAAATTGGAACACTAATACATTGCTGGTGGAGTTGTGAACTTATCCAACCATTCTGGAGAGCAATCTGGAATTATGCCCAAAGGATTATAAATAATTTCATACCATTTGACCCAGCCATACCACTTCTAGGGTTATATCCCAAAGAGATCATAGAAGTGGGAGGAAGACCCATATGTACAAAAATATTTTTAGCAGCCCTTTTTGTGGTTGCAAAGAATTGGAAACTAAAGGGGTGCCCATCAATTGGGGAATGGCTAAACAAGTTGTGGTATATGAATGTAATGGAATATTATTGTGCTATAAGAAACGAGGAGGTGACGGATTTCATAATTACCTGGAGAGACTTATACAAACTGATGCTGAGCGAGAAGAGCAGAATCAGAAGAAATTTGTATACAATCACAGACATACCACATCTGTGATGGCCAACTATAACAGACTGGACTCTTTTCAGCAATGCAGTGATATAAGTTAATCCCAAAAGACTCAAGAAAGTGAGAAATGCGCCATCCAGAGATATAACTAGAAAGAACTGAGCCTGAATCCTGATGGAAGCAAACTAAATGATCTTGTTCTTTTCATTGTTTGGTTTTATTTCTTCCTTACCATCTTTCATCCCACCTAGTACAATACGCCTTTGTAATTGGAATAATGTCTAATATGAATGCATTTGCAGATCCTATACTGGACTATATGCTGTCGTGTGGGGAGGGGGGAGGGAAGTAAAGGAAATTTGAAAATCAAGGAACTATGGAATTGAATCTTGTTAACTGAAACTAAACTAATAAATTAATTTAAAAAAAAAACATCCTACATAGTCATTTTAACTAAATTCTCATATTGATTTTAAAATAAGAATAGTGTAGGTATTTAGCACTTTTAAGGCCTGAAAAGAGTTTACAAACATTTATCTCACTGGATCCTTATAACAATCCTATAGGATAGATAGTACTAGAATTCTCATTTTACAGATGAGAAAACTCAGGCCTAGAATTAATTGTCTTGCCCACTGTTTTATAGCTTGTAAGCTTCTGATGCAAAATCAGAACCCAGATCTCCTAACTCCAGGAGCACTACTACATGACCTCTCCTAAATTCCATTAATGCATTCAAAACAGCATTCTTATTTCAGTACTGGATTTTGTCAGTGTGAATATACTCTGATTTAGTAGACGGTCCTTTAGAGTTGCTACAGCTGAAAAATTCATCACCCTGATGACAACCTGGCAATCAAATAACTGATCAGTGTTTATTATGTACCTGTTCTGTGTCAGTAGCTGTACCAGGCACTAGAGATCATCATTAAAACAATAGTCTGCTTATTGAAAGTCAGTTAGGACATGTTTTTAGAAACACATCTGTTTCATAAAAGTGAAGCATATGATTTTTCAGGGGTGAAGGGTAGTAAATGGGAACATGCTGTCTCAATTAGGCAGCTAGGTGGCACAGTGAATAGATCACTGTACCTGGAGTCAGGAAGACTTGAGCTTAAATTCTACTTCATATACTTTCTAGCTGTGTGACTGGCCAAGTCACTTAAACTCTGCCTGCTTCGTTCTGTAAAATGAGGGTGGTAATAAAAGCATCTACCTCCCAGGGTCATGAGGATAAAACAAGGTAATATTTGAAAAGCACTCACAAAAGCACTAAACATGCTATAAAAAATGCTAACCTTGTTGTTGTTGTTGTTGTTGTTCAGCATTTATTCAACACACTATATATAAGCTACTGTGGGGGATATAAAATATAAGACATGGTCTTGCCTTTAAAACACTCCAAGTAATTTGCCAGGCTTTGTCAGGATGGTTAATACTATAGGTTCTTATTTTCAAATTGAGAAAAACATTACTTATTTACCTCAAATAGGCAATTCTCACTTAGAGTTTGTTGTCTTAAAGTGCTTGAGCAAATCTTAAAAGTTGAAAAGTTCTGGATTATAAAATCCATGTGTTTTTTGCATTTAATTTTAACAGTTTTTGCCAAGCCCCTGGTATTCTGGAAATTTTTATGGAAATGATGCTAGATGTGTAGTATAAATATGAAAGGCAAATTGAAATTTTTTCCATTTTGAAAAATAATGCCCTGTGGCTTTGTTATAAAAGGGGGAGCAATGTACGTTCAAAGTAAGAGAAAATGATGTATGTACTTTAACAAATGCACTCAATGACTTGTAAAAGGTTATGCTGTAGACACACAATTGCTATATGAATAAAATAATTATTATAATATGTTCAGGCAGCTTCTATATTTGCTGTCCTACAGTTTTGGTACTAAGCAGTGCAATCAGCCCAGGTGGTTAGTGGCTTGCCTGGATCCCTTGATATGTATCTCATTAATAACGTTTGTAGCAGATGTTTATTCTAATGAGTGGAGTTGAATGTTCAGACAGGGATAGCGTGGATAAGGTAACAAGACACCAGACTAGAAAAAAATCTCACCTACTGAGAGGAATATTAAAGAGGTTTTAGATGTCTCCAAAATAATTCTCAGTGAAGTACAAACAAAAAGCAAAGTAGGAACACTAGCAATACAATGAATAACTCAAACTTGTGAGCAGTTAAGACAACGTGCACTACACTACTTTAGGTAGGATCTGTTCAGGTGGGTATTTTTTTTCAGTCCTACATGAAGAAATGAAACCAAATACAAATTGTCATTCAGTTTTAATGAGTAAAAATACAGTTTGCAAAGCAAATATTACCTCAAATTATAACAAAATACTCTGTACTATTAATACCTATGTATTGAACAAGATAATTTATACTCCAGTCTCAATATTTATTGTGCAAAAACATTATATACTATATGAAAAAATAAAATTTTAGTGTTGGAAAAACCTTAAAAAATCCCCAGTCCAACCTTTTCATTTACAGATAAGGAAGCTGAGGTCCAGTGAAGTTTGGTGACCTGAATAAGGTCACAAAGTAGGTGGAGATAGAGCAAGAACCAGAACTGTTTCCTGTCATTTTAGTGGCCTTTCTTCAACATTGTTACTTATCCCAGAGGAAGTGTGTTGTACTAAATAGAGCCGTAAAGAAGACCTGGGTTTAGACACATACTAGCAAGTGTGATCCTAGTAAAATTAACATTTCTACACCTTACACTTTGTGGAGGAAGGTATTTGAAATTAGACATAAGATCTTGAATTACATCCTTTTCAGAGATCCTAAAAAATCCTCTTGTCTCACATCATCTCCCTAAGGATGACAATTAATAGCCCTTTAAAAGAAAATGTAGGCTAGATCACATTATTCAAAAAAGTCAAAGTTTTACTATTCCCGTTTATAAAAGGTTCTGCTGTCTGATTTCCATACTCTCAGTAGGACTTTCACACAAAAGTGAACTTCAAGTTTAAAAAAATTTTTTTGGTCTATAGCCTTAACCAGCTATTCAGAACAACAGAATAACAATTTCAGAATCATAAGAGAATACAGCAACTATCTATTTCAACCTATATGTAGAAAACCATGAAAATAAGTCAACAGCCTGCTAAAGGAGATCCATAAAAATACTTAAGAAAATAACACCTTAAAAAAGAGACTAATTAGTGGCAAAAGAGGTCCAAAAATCAATGAGGAGAAGAATGCATTAAAAAGCAGAAGTGAGGGGCCGCTAGGTGGCGCAGTGAGTAGATCGTCGGCCCTGGAGTCAGAAGGACCTGAGTTCAGATCCGGCCTCAGACACTTAATGCACCCACAAACAAAAACCTAGCCATGTGACCTTGGGCAAGTTACTTAACCCCAACTGCCCTCCAAAAAGCCCAAAAAAAAAAAAAAATGCCCTCCAAAAAGCAAAAAAAAAAAAAAAAAAAAGCAGAAGTGATCAAATGGAAAAGAAGATACAAAGGCTCACTGAAGAAAATAATTCCTTAAAAATCAGAAGGGAGCAAATGGAAGCTAATGACTTTATGAGAAATCAAGATATTATAAAATCCCAAAGAGTGAAAAAATAGGAGGCAATGTGAAATATCTCACTGGAAAAAGCACTGACCTGGAAAACAGATCCAGGAGAATTTTAAAATTATTGGACTACCTGAAAGCTATGATCAAAAAAAGAGCCTAGACGCCATCTTTCAAGCAATTATTAAGGAAAATTGCCCTGGTATTCTAGAACCAGAAGATAAAATAGAAATTGAAAGAGTCCACCAATCACCTCTTGAAAAAGATCCCAAAAAGAAAACTCCTAGGAATATTACAGCCAAATTCCAAAGTTCCCAGGTCAAGAAGAAAATATTACAAGCAGTCAGGAAGAAACAATCTGTGGAAACACAATCAGGATAACACAAGATCTAGCAGCTTCTACATTATGGGATCAAAGGGCTTAGAATATGTTATTTCGAAGGTCAAAGGAGCTAGGATTAAAACCAAGAATCACCTACCCAGCAAAACCGAGTATAATGCTTGAGGGGAAAATACAGACATTCAATACACTAGAGGATGTTCAAGCATTGAGCTGAACAGAAAATCTAACTTCAAATACAAGAATCAAGAGAAGCATGAAAAGATAAACAGTAAAGAGAAATCATAAGGAACTTATTAAAGTTGAACTGTTTACATTCCTACGTGGAAAGACAATATTGTAACTCATGAGACTTTTCTCAGTATGAAGGGAATATATATGTTCATATACATATGTATATATAAGTCGGTATATGTATGTGTGTGTATATATATATGTGTGTGTATATGTATGTACATGTATACATAGAAAGAGGTCACAGGGAGAGCTGAATATGAAGGGATGATATCTAAAAAATAAAATTAAAAGGTGAGAGAAATATATTGGGAGAAGAAAAAAGGGACAGATAGAATAGGGTAAATTATATCACATAAAAGAGGCAAGAGAAAGCTATTACAATGGAGGGAAAGAGCAGGGGGTTAAAGCGGAATAAGTGAACATTACTCCCATTGGATTTGGCTTAAGGAGGGAATAACATACACACTCATACACACTGTAATCTTACATTACAGGAAAGTGGGGGGGGGCGGGATAAGGAGGGGATGAGAGAAGGGAGGGCAGATTGGGGGAAGGGGTAGTCAGAAGCAAACACTTTTGAAAAGGGACAGGAACAAAGGAGAAAATAGGATGGAGGGAAATATAGTTCATCTTTCACAACATGACTACTATGTAAATGTTTTACATAACTACACATGTATACCTATAATGAACTGTTTGTCTTCCCAGTGAGGGTGGGTAAGGAGGGAAGAAGGGAGAGAATCTGAAACTCAAACTTTTAAAAACCAATGCTAAAAAATTGTCACCTGCAACCAGAAAATAAGATATACAGGCAATGGGGTATGGAAATTCATCTTGCCCTACAAGAAAGTAAGGGGGAAGGGAGTAAGTAGATGGATTGGGGGGAGGGGGCGTGGAATATGAGAGGGCAGACTGAGGAAAGGAACAATCAGTATGTTTGCCATCTTGGTGTGTGGGGTAGGTGAGAGATGGGGAGAAAATTTGGAGCTCAAAATCTTGAGGAAATCTATTTCAAAAACTAAAAATAAACAAATCAATTCTCAAATACCAGCAAAAAAAGAAAAACAAATAAACATATATATTTTTATACTAAGCATAGTACTTTAAATAGGAACTTCTAATATCATTTAATAATCAAATCTGAAAACTGCTCAAGGAGGAATCTTTCTTAAACTAACACAGGAATGACATCTACTGGTTAAAGACAGTAACTGCAGGCTGCCTGGGGGCTAAACTGAAAAAATTTCAGTTCTTCCTTGTTGTGTTCCTAAGAAACACTGCATGCAGTTAAAAAGAGAAAATAAACCATACATGTGTGCTTCATCTTATGTAACAAACTGGGTATTTAACAAATGAAATAGATCCAATTTGCTTTAAAAAAATTTTAATCTTATTTTCCTATTAAAACTATAATTTTAGAGTCCCTTAATCTTCATTTCCAAGTAGTTTTCAGTTGGTTGGTGGAAACACAAAAATTTCTAATTCCCAAAACAAAGAACAGAGTTTTAAATATGCAAGTGTGTGTGTGTGTGTGTGTGTGTGTGTGTGTGTGTGTGTGTGTGTGTGTGATAGTATTGATTGTTCTAAGGATGTTATGAAGCAAGTTAGAAAATCTAGACTCAAATCTTACCTCAAATACTAGATAGAAGTATGACCTTGGGCAAGTTACTTAAACTCTCAGTGCTTCAGGCAGCATTTTAAGATTATAAATTACTGACCAGTGATTAATTTGAATATGAAAAGGGAGTTCCCATACCAACAAAGAAAAAACAAAACATATGCCTCATTCTATATCTTGAATTCATCACAAAGGTCAGGAGCCGGGAAGCAAGCAAGTTTGATCCTCAATCCCCAGGAATCAAGGCTATTCATTTCATGGATCAGAATTCTTAAGTCTTTTAAAGTTGTCTTTACAGTTTTTTAACTGCATCAATTGTTCTGGTTATCTTTACACTGCATCATTTCATACATACCTTTCAGTATTTCTTACAGTATGATAATATACCATCATTTATTCAGCTATTCCCTAATTAATGAGCAGCTCCTTAGCTTTGAATTCTTTGCCACGACAAAAAAGAGTACCATGTTTTTGTTCATACAGGTTTACTTCCTCTTTTGGGGATACAGACCTAGTGTAGTATGCATGGTTTACTAACTTTCAGAGCACAATCCCCAAATGTTTTCCATAACGGCTAGTAGACTAATTCATAGCTCTACCAACAATAACAGTACATTAGTGTGCCCTATTTCCTGTATCTCCTCTAAAAAATTTGTCATTTTCCTTTTTTCCTCAGAATTTATTTTAATTTTCATTTCACAACTTATTAGTGATTTGGAGCACGAACAGCAGAGAAACTAACTGGTATTCATAGTAGTATTTTTTTGTGTGGGCAAGAGATTTCCTTTAAGAACTGCTTGTTCACATCCTCTGACCATTTATCTAATTGGGAATGCTAGGCAAACTTTTTCCTTATTCAACTTAACTATATATTTTTTTAATTTCAAATGCTTAGCTTAACATCAGAATACATTACTTAGGCTTGTTAGAGGACTGGCAAAGTTCTTTCTAATCTAAGTTATAGTCAGTAATCAGCCAAACTTAAGCTATTTGAACTAAGTAATGACAGGCTTAAAGTGGATTTATTTCCTTTTCCAGACTATATTTGGAACCCTCCTCAACCAATGCGTTAAATATATTCTTGAAAGGTTATAAATATGATAATCTACCTATTAAGTCCCATTTTCTCTGAAATCACACTATAAAAAAATAAAAATTTTTCCATGGGGAAAATGTTGGCCCTAAGATATAATAAAATAAATTTCAAAAGCTTTCTGATAAAATAATACACAAAATTAATTTGCAAAAAATAAAATGCCAGTTGACACAGGATCCACATGTATTATGAGAAAGGTTTTAGAATAAAGAAATTATCATTAAGTTCAATGAGAAATTCTTTCTTAGGATACTTGTTAGAGGATAATCACCAGCCACCAGAAAATGCAAACAAGTGTCCAACAGCTGATGAAAACCCTCCTTAGTTTTCCAGCTCCTCTTTGTGTGTTGTGTTTTTCTATTAGAGTATGACTTCTTGAAGAACAAACTGTCTAGCTTTTTGTGTTTGTATCCTGAGTACATGGTAGCACACAATAAGCACTTAATAAATGCTTTTTCACCTCTTTTCCTTCACATTTAAAATAGATTAGTAAAATACAAAGGTCTTCCTCCTCCAGTCACTTATAAAGACATCAGATAAGATTGTTCCTAGGACTGATCATACAGGAGTGTCATACTTTTTGTATTTCTCTAACAAGAAGGGTGCCAAATTACTTGGCTTAAATACATCATTTTTCTATTCCTAGAGATTTGGCCTATCTGAAAGATCTGAGTATGCTCTAGCATGGGCCCGATAGGTCAAATGCACAAAAAACTTCCACACTCAAATAATTTCCAAAGAAAAGTACTACATGAGCAACTTGTAAAAGAATTTAATAAGAAATGTCTGTTTCTACCTCTAACGTTCTTAGAGATTTTCAACATGCAATTTGGAGAAACAAGAATAAAGTACAAACAGCTCAACAGAATACCAAAGAATCCTGAACAAAATTGTAAAAAAATTAACAATAAAAAACAGAATTTCATCTCTACATAAAAGTTACACAGTTCCTTCTTCTAAATAACTAGGACTTTACAACACTTCTTTCACATTCTTTCACTTTACCAAGACTTACAACACAGCAAGACTCTCTATGTTATCTCTGAAAGCAAAAGATTCTGTAGTTTCATCAGTGCTGGGAACTTCCTCCTAGAGCTCCTGGTACACATCTCCAAGGGAAATGACTGAAGTACAAGGAGGTTAATTTTAATTCAACAGTAAGTGCTTATTATTAACTACCTTCTCTGTGCTAAGTACTATGTGAGGTTAGAGAAACAAAGACAAAAACAAAAACAGTTCCTGCTCTCAAGGAATTTATATCCCACTGATGGAAAACAATATATACATAAGTACGTAAATACAAAATATATACAGAGTAAAGACACGGTAATTTGAATACGGGGGAAGAGTACACTAAAAACCAGATCAACAGAGGTCTGAGAAAGAGGTACTAGAGCAGTCTTGTAGGAAACTATGAATTCCAAGAGACAAAGGTACAGAGGGAAAACATTCCAGGCAGGGGGGAAACAACCTGTGCAAAGGCAAGAAATGAAAGGAGATGATACTTGGCTGGAATATAAAATACATGAGAAAGCATAGAATGAAATCAATATAAAAAGATGAGACAGATTGTGAAAAGCTTCAAATGGCAAGTAATGGAGTTTTATTCTGGTAGCAATAAGTAGTCACTGAAGCTCTTAAGCAAGAACACATATCAATATGTTCAGTCTTCCTTGAGGAAGACCAATTTGACAGCTGTGTGGAGGATGGATTGTAAGGAGAGAGAATGAAGACAGAGAGACCAATTAGCAAGCTATTCTAATAGTCCAGAAGAGAGATGATAAAGGAATAAACTAGGGTGATAGGCCTGCACGGGGAGAAGGGATCATCCTATATCAGAGAGATGTTGTGGAGGCAAAAACAATACTTGAGAACTGACTGAAGGATGATTCAGAAAAGATGAGAGCATTCTCAACAGAAATAGCAAGTGTGGAAGAGAAGCAGGAATAATTGCCATTTGGACACATTGAAGGTGAGATGACTGGGAAATCCAACTGGAGATGTCCAGCAGGCAGCTGGCAAGGAAGGACTAGGCTTAGGAGACAGAGTTAGAATATATAGATTCATCTGCATAGATCATATTGAACCCATGGGAATTGATTAGATCACCAAAATCTTCTTAGGAAAAGAAGGGAAAATGGCTCAGGAGAGAGCTCTGGAGTATTCTCACACAAAAGGGACAGATCAGAAATGATGACCTGCTGCAGATCTCATAGCTATTAAGTTTCAGAGTAAGGTCATCCTGACACCAAACCCAGAATTCTATTCATTATGCCATACTGTCTGGACTTCCAAACATTACCTAAAGTCACCAGTTTCTTAATCATCTTTGCATCATGAACCAGGCCCTTTGGCTATCTAGGGAACCCAATAGACCCCTTCTCAGAATAATTTTTGTTGCCTATGCTATTATGCGGGAAAAAAATGCTAAATTTTCATTATGGTTTAGTGAAAATAAAGGTGCAATTTTTCCCCCAACAATTTCAAGGATCAGGTTAAAAACCCTTGACCTAGACTATAGTCACTTCATTTCTTTTCAGTTCTCAAATATCCAAACAGATCCATAGTGTTACTAATGTTATTTTTTCTATTGATACAGATTGCAGTAAGTCCATTCCTGCCTATCCAGTGCAACTTTTATTCATGTTCATCCGTAAACTCACAATAGGGATTACTCAGTATAATGGGGTCTTGTTCTCTTCAACATCTTGAGCCTGGAACACATGAAATGTCTATCCAGTATCCCTCACTTTTAACTATGTGACCAAACCATCTTCTATTTTTGCTCATACGTTTCTTTGCTAACATCCTTACTTCATATATCATCCTCATATTTCCTTGTTCATAAAGTGTTGTGGATTACTCCCAACCACTGTGAATCTCTCCACTGACCTCTGAATAACACCCATTTTTAATTCTTCAGAGATTGATTATTCCATGACTCACAGCCATGACACAACCACAAATACTTCCTCTCTCCCCTTGCTCATCCCTTTTGAGCCTCCTTTTATGTGTTATCTTCCACTCCTAGAATGTAAGTTCTTAAGGACAGGGAATGTCTTTCTTTTTACTTGTATTTGAATTCCCAGCACGAAGCACGATACTCAGCACATGATAAGTGCTTAACAAATCATTCTTGGCTTAACTTGTTTTGGGGAAAAATTTCAGATCATTGAAAGTCCTTTCCAACTTCCCCAAGAATCCAGCCCATTCCCATCTACTTTTTCAATTCGGATCCAACACATTTTACAGTTGTATTGTTACTCCAAGGGATGGGTGGGTGGATGAGAATGTGAATGTGAGAATGTGTGTGTGTATCAATAATACACAGAGTATCACAAAAGTCTAGTACAATTTAACTTTAAGCCCACAATGTATCACCACAGTTTAAGTTTAAACTACACTAAGACTTTTGAGAAACCCTAGAGAAAGAAAGAAAAAGAAGCAGAAAGACACAAACAGAAAGCTATCAAGATAGACAGAAAGAGAGGTTAGGACAAACTCTTTTGAATGGTTAAACATTGCTTATCCTTCGGAGGCTAGGAGGCTCAGTGAATAGAGCACTGGCCCTGGAGTCAGGAGGATCTGAGTTCAAACCCAGCCTCAGACATTTAACACTTATTAGCCATGTGACCTTGGGCAAGTCACTTAACCCCAAATGCCCTGCCTTCTCCCCTCCAAAAAGCAAAAAATGTATATATATAGCCATATCCTACCATAGGGTCCCAGTGGGTAAAATCAACCAGACCTGGAGCCCTTTCCCCCAAATACCCCAGTCCAAACTCACCCACCCAGATCCCAACACCAAGCACTAGTAGGTAAACTCAATCAGTCTAGCATAAGACCCCTTCCCTACTATGGCCCCAACCTGTCCTCTATCCACCTGGGTCCAGTTAGCAGAGAGCAGAACAAGGCTGCTATAGAGATGCTTCCCTAAGACCCAAGCTCCATCTTGTTCAGATTCCAGCAGGATCTTCCTTTCTCAAAGATTAACTGGCCCAAGCCCCTCAACACCCTCCAAGGTTCCCTACCTGGGAGGCAAGGCCATTCACACTGCTTAGATGAACAGAGTCAGTCACCAACTATGTTTGTTCCAGTAAAATGAAAGATTATGGGGGGGGAAGGGAAGGTGTAATGGTAACGGGAATTTGAAGATCTTCCCTGCCCCTTGTATTTTTAATCAAACAGGTACTTAGCACTTAGTTTCAAGTTCACAATTGTGTCAAGTATTAAGACCCAGAACTTGTGAATCCCACAGTGGGGTGGACTTGTGGACCTAACAGGAAGGGGCAGAACAGGGAGGAGCTAATAGCAAACATAAGGAAAAGGCCAAGCTGAGAGAGGGAAGAACTTCTGGGAGTAAGCAAAGTGGAAGCAGACCTACCAATGGAAAGAGAACTGCTGGGAATGAGAATTGCTGGAGAGAGAGAGGGGGAAGGGGGGGGTGTAGAGGGGGAAGAGAGAGACAGAGAGAGAAAGAGAAACAGAGAGAGAGAGAACAAGAATCGCCAAGATCCTGAGAACTGCTACGAATTGAGAACAGAACTTGTAGTGTCAGAACTTCTCCTGAGAACTTCTTCTGAGAACCAAATTGAGAACTTCTGAGAAATAGGAAGAGAGGAGAACTGGGAGGAGGCAGGGCTGTGGTGCTGGTACTTTGTCTGTCTGTTTTGATGTTACTTTGTCAGATTTGTCTGCAGCTAGAGTATGGTGCTGTTGTTACAGAAGCCCTGGAAACTTGCTGCTGGGTCAGAAGCCCTGAAAGAGGATTTTCTTGCTGTATGTTTACAAAAATCCTGGAGGAAGGTCTTGCTGACAATTTCAGAGGTCCTAGGACTATACTAATGATTTGTGCCGATTCCTCAGACTTTGTTGTTTGCTCTATGTTGATTTCACAGGCAGAAAGTTAATTGATGAGGGTGCCAGCAATGTCTTTGAATGTTATTGTGGCTTTGTTAAGCTTTGTCTTCTCAGGAACAGAAACCGTGAAGGACTTGAGGTGGACTAGACATTGTGAGCTTCCATATGGAACAGAACTGGACAAGGAGCTCGACAACAAGAAGCTGGGACCATGGAAGAGGAACCATAGAAGTGGACAGTCATCCTCAAGTCAGAATGAAAAGACCTCTCTTTGGGTATTTAATGCAAACTGAGAAGATCACGATTTACTAGCGGGGGGGAAGAACTCTGACCTTTATATTTAGATGACTGAGTTAAGGACTTACTAATTAAGGATGATTGGAAATTAATCTCAAATCAAGAAAAAAAAGAAGACTTTTCAACTGAAGAGATTAAAACAATGTGACCTAGGGGTGGAGGACTCTGACCTTTCTACCTTGTGTCAATTAAGGAGGCTTGCCTTCTTAAGGGTGACTGAATTAAGGACTTACTAAATGAATGTAATCTTTTGCTTAAAACTATGTGATTACTTTGGTGAAAACTATGTGGCCATCTTAGCCATAAGTTGTTATGCCATAACATTCTGAATGCTATACTTTGATTTCTGTGAATGTTTTGTCTTAGTTTGTTACTGAATAGAGTTCACTATACTATATAATCAGAACCTTGAAAGCTGTTCACAGCAGCAGTCCTCTGGAAAGCTGCTCATGTTTGGCTTGGGAGGGAAGGGGGGAGGTGCCGAGGTACGAGATACCAGCAGCTAGGTGGCACCATGGAATAGAGCACTGGCCTCAGACACTTAACACTTACTAACCGTGAGACCTTGGGCAAGTTACTTAACCCCCATTGACCTGCCTTTCCCCCTCCAAAAAAGCAAAAAATAAAATGAAAGATTACCAGGTCTTGCCACCAGACCTTGTCATCTGCTGTGCTCCCAGCGTCCCCCAGACACTGCTATCTGCCCTGTCATTATCCATAATGGCCGCCAGCCCCTTCCATCCAGCTATCTAAAGCTGAATTCTCCTATATATGATGTCTCCCCCAAATAAAATGTAAGCCCTTTCATAACAGGTAGTCTCACTTTTCAGCACTCACAATAGTACTTTATACATGATTTCACCTGCAATCATGTGACAGATGTGTAACTTTTTTATTTGGATTCAAAACTATAGCTCCTGACAGTGATATACACCTCTGGCAATACATGATATTGTTAAAGGAATATAAAAGAATTGGCTATACTTGTAGAGGAAGTAAAAATGGCACCGAAAGGAAATAATATGGGAAATACGGCTGGGCTAGAACCAGTGTAAAAAAAGGAGGTTCATGCTAGAGGTGACACAATTGTGAGGGTTTTAAGGGATCAATTCTCAGGTATCTAAGAGAGGAGAAGATACCAAAGGCAATGAAAAAGAAATACAGATATTACTACAACCCAAAACAGGTAAATGAAAGAACACACCAACCACTACTCACCTGTATGTCAACTTTCCCAACAGTTTTATGAAAATAAGCTACATATATATTAAATATATCATCTTTGATAAGGGTATTAAAAGGGAACATGCAAGCTTTATGAAGCAATATTCCATGTCTTTATCACTGACAATTAAGTGAAAGACTACAAGATACTAATATGCTTATTTTAGTTATAAACCTCGTTAAAAATTTCCTTTAAAATGCTCCTCCCTCACTCTTACTTTAACCTCCCTGGATCTGGATTCTGGTCTTGGTGGGAGGTCGTGGGGTGGGTATCCAGCTTGCCAGAAAGCTGTGAAAACCCCAATGTTCGGGACAGAAGCTCCCCTGTCTGGTGGCAGAGTCCTACTGTGGCAACAAGCCCAAAAGTCAAGTAATTAAGTGGCAACATGCCAAGGCAAAGGAAACAAAATAAACAGAAAAGCACAACATTAGACTCCTATTTTGGGGGCAAAGAGGATCAAAGCATGGAACAGGAAGAGGACTGGGAGGTCAGAAATCCTGCTCCAAAAGCCCCAAAGGAAAATATGAGCAGGTTACAGGCCATAGAGGACCTTAAGAAGGACTTTAAAAATCAAATAAGAGAAGTGGAGGAAAAATTGGAAAGAGAAATGAGAAGGATTCAGGAAAAGTATGAAATGAGGGTGAACAGCCTGACTGAGGAAAACAACACCTTAAAAAATAGACTAACTCAAATGGCAAAGGAGGCCCAAAAGGGCAATGAGGAGAAGAATACCTTAAAAAAATAGTAGTACAAAGATTTTTATATCAACCCAGCTCTGGTATAAATTTGGTTTTGGAGGGCAGAGAATTCCAGAGCTCAACCTACCTTTGGGACTAAATCAATGGGATCATTATTTTGCTTTCCTTTTAATAATTACATTGTTTGATATTACTTTTATGGTGCTTACTAAATATATGACTGATTTTTAGAAAAGATTTCCTAGGGGGCAGCTAGGTGGCATGGCGAATAGAGAACTGGCCCTGGAGTCAGTAGAACCTGAGTTCAAATCTGGCATCAGACACTTCACACTTATTAGCTGTGTGACCCTGGGCAAGTCACTTAACCCCAATTGGCCCTGCCTTCCCCCTCCAAAAAAAAAAAAAGCAAAAAGAAAAGAAAAGATTTTTGTAATCAACTAGAAAACATTTTTAAATGGTCGCTCAAGTCACACTATTATTTCCTGGCTTTGACTAGAATAACCCTATATCCTTAAAACTTATAACTATCCAACACTGCTCCATCCATGCCTTTTCCATGTACATTCAGTATCAGAGATCCCTAAAGGCAAAAAAGATTGTTACCAGCATCCAGGTCAATTCAGCAACTGTGAAATAAGGACTCACTACTAGTTGGTCTTTTTCCTGCTGCCTATAAGGGACTTTCTATGAAGTGATTCCAGGAATAACTGAGTCATATCTAAATATGACTTGCAATTAACTACTATTCTAATGAATGGTTTGCTCTTTTACCACTCAACCTATTGTAATAAAATTTCAGACTATTTTGAGGCTAAAGCATCTTAGGGATTACAGAAAGAGGCAAGATAGCTAGTCATTCTCCCATAGGTTTTGCTGGGAGGTAATAGCAAATAAAGTACAGAGCATGGGGCTCTGACTAGGCAAAGAACCACCAAAAAATGCTCTAAGCCACTAGCAAACCTCATAATAGCACTAGGAAAAGAACAAATTATTTTGAAACCAAATTGAAAGGGTGTAGAAGAGAATCAAAGACCAATTAAAAGGCCTTTTTAATTTTGCCATGATAATAGGCTGGGTACCCAAAAGTAGTTAGGGACTATGTGCACAAGACACAGAAGAAAACAGTCCAAAGGGTACAGATCACTCTGGGATTATTTTTAATCTAAGACCTAAGCTGGAGAAGGTAACAAACATTAACTAAGTTAAAACTAAAAGTGTAATAAAGCCTCCTGGTAATCAGGATTCAGTCATCTGAATATTCCTTAAATAAGCATCATAGAAATTATCTTTATAAAGAAACAAAGAATCTCAAAGTTGGAGAGGGCCACAGGGGCGCCACTCTAGCCCTATCATTATTTAATCAAGAAATTTTCCTCTATATAACTGCTAACTAAACTCTGCTCAAAGACCCCCACTGAGAGAATGCACAATCTCCCAAGGAAACCCATCCACTTCTGGAGAGATCTAATTGTTAGGAAATTTCCCCTTCAATTAACCTTAAATCTGCTTCTCTGCAACTTCTACTCATTGCTTCTACCTATGCCCTCTATTGTTCTTCCTTCTAAGGTCAATAAAAACAAGTTTAATCTGTTTTACACAGGACAAATATCTTAAGGCAGCTAGCTCCTAACACGTAAGTGTTCTCATCTCCAAGCTAAACATGCCTAGTTCCTTCACTCACTAATTCTATGGAATGATTTCCAGGCCTTTCATTATCCTGTTCACTCTCCTGTGTTTGGTCTCTGGATGAGCAATGTACTTTCTAAAATTTAAACCTGACACAACTTTATAGATATGATTTGACCAGATCAAAGTACAATGATACTTAACATTTTCATTATTCTAATGTTGCCTCTCTTAAATGCATTAGTTTTACCTCACATCACACTAACTCATTTTGAAAATACAGTCTAAAACCACCATATCTTTCACATAAACATCTATCGCTCATAAGTTCATTCTGCTTCCTCTCCTCCACCTCATCTTCTTCAACTTCACCCCAGAGAGGGCTTATATTAATTCACCATAATGAAACAGCATGTTTCAACCCTATCCCTAACTCCAGGTACTACCTATGTGTCAAGGACCAGACAGCAAAAGCAAATGGATTCTTTTTTTTCCTCCCAAAATTTATTTATTTTTAGTTCTCAACATTCTTTTCCAAAAGATTTTGAGTTAAATGGCTTCTGTTTACAATTTACAAACCCATTCTAAAAGAGTAGCAAGAGAATTCCCAAAAATTTCCCCAAAGGAGCCCAATTAATTAAGGGGGAAAAAATGTCTTTACATAAACCCTAGAATAAAAAAATCATCTATCATAAAAGAGACAGAAAGGTACACTTAAATAAAATGTTTATCTTTACAATGCCAAAATAAAAACTCCATTTCCTCCCACTCCATTTTTCCATACCTACAATCTAAAGTCATCACAAGTTAACTAGACTATACCAGACTATATAATAAGCACTGTGTTTACTTATCACCTACTAAATCACTCAAAATATTTTAAAGAAACAAAATGGCAAAAAAAATACGGAAACAAATAACAAGAATTCACAGTCATTCAAAATAAGCACTCAAAGAAACAAAAAATATACCTTCTGAATTTTTAAAAGTAACCTTGCTCTTATTTGGTGGGGGGGTGGGGGATAGAGGAAAAGAAACAAGAAGAAAAAGTTATGCAATATCTAAAAATGCAAATCTTTTCAACCTCTATCAGAAGAATAATTTAATTCACATAGAAAAACTAACTAAAAAATTAACATAAAAAAACACAAAATGAGTAAAGAAGAGGCATTAAGCTCCACTGAGGTCAATCTTTAGCAGTGAGGACAAAATAACACTCTTCATAGAGTATACAAGGAGATACAACCTTGCAAAGAATTAAAAGTATAGTATGCAAATGTAAAAGGGAAGAAAAAAAGGGCCACCATTGAAGAAAGAAAATTTTTTTTGGATAACAAAACCGCTAACATATGACTTAACCTTTAATCATACTCAGTAATTATCAATTAAATTAACCTTAACAGGAAATCACAACCTTTAGGTATGCTGAAAAATTGTTTAAAATAAAATAGAAAGCAGTAAACACATTAAAAGTACAGTAGGTACAGAAGATGAACAAAATTAACATAACATGTAGGATTATACCAAACTGATGAATACTACAAACAAAAAATTTTAACGACATGATTGCATAATGCCAGAATAAATTATCACAACAGAAATTAAATATTTTTAAGAGACCTGAAACATGTTTCTGGTATATAAAGGCAAAAATTCACACTCTCAAGGGTGCAAATTTTCCCTACCAACAAAGTAATTTTCTTTGAGCATTAGGGTGATTTGTATAAACTATTTTAGAAGCCAAACTTACCGAGTACCATCTGCTTTCCAGCTTACTTTATATGGATTCTGCTCGAGCAATTTAATATTTTGCTTGTCCATGGAAACAGGCTGTGCTCCAGGGAATCCAGACCTAAGAGAAGAAAAAAACTGTTATTATTTTATGGCAGGTATCTGTACAAAACAATGGATTTCTTAGATCAACTTTGCATGAGTCCTTTTCTTCTCAACTTCTTAACTCTGCTATGAGAATAACATAACAAGAGTTTATCATGTTTAGGATTTGAGAATACAAACAATCAAGAATTCCAAATTAGTGTTACAAAAATTAAAGGAGTAGTTATAAACAACTAATATTTTGAGGGTTAAATATTAAAACAGGTTTGTTAATGAGTTTTCTGCCTTAGAAAAAATTCAAATACTGGCTTACATTAGAAATAATAATGAATTTTATTCCAGATCCCATGTTTATACCACATGTAGCCAATCTGGCAAAAATCAACCAGTTTTGAAATTCTCTATTCAAATGATGACCAGAAGTAGTGAAACAGGAGTATTGAAGGTCAAGATTAAAGGTATACTAGCAAGACTGTACACAAATGTGAAAACCAACGCTATTTATTGTTCTGTCATTTTCATCTTATTTCTAGTTAATCTATTTAATTTCTATAAAGCAATGACAGGAATTCTTAGATAAACTCAGGAACCATGTTGAAACTTAAGTTTTAATAGAGAAAATCCACTTCACCAGTAACAATTACTACTACAATTATCTGTCACTGACAGCAGTGATGTACAGAAATGGGTCTTGACTCTCTTTTCAGATGTAATCAATTTGAACCTAAATTAATTTTAAATGCGGGGTGACTGGGACATATTTTTGAAGATGACCATCCAGACTTCTGACTACACAGAAAGAAGTATGTCCATTAATTCCCCTCTTCCCGAGTAAGAAATTAATGAATCTGGATCTTCAGTTGCCCGACACAGTAGAGTTAGAACAGGAAATAAACTATTAGTACTAGGTACTGAGGCACAATATTAACTTCTTTGATTTTGCCCTGTAGGTGATGAAATTTCGTTTTAGTTTTCGGGTTATTCTCTTCATTTTGCCTAAGAGGCAAACTTTAGATATCAAATAATGTGATAACATTCTCATTTAAGTTCTTTTTAAGTGCTCTAAATAAAAATGCAAACATCAATTGTTAAAAAAAAAAAAAGTATTCCAACACTTCCACTAATAAATGCTACAAAAATAAGAGGGATAAAATACTTTAAAATATCCATTACCCTTCCCAGCCACAGAAATGATGACACTTCTGCTGTATCTCTCCTAATTTTGGTTGAGTTGTTACTTGGGTTACACCTTTAACTGTCACACCTTCCAAGAAAATGGCACCCTTTAATTAAAAGAGAAAAAAAATTATTAAAATTTAAAACACAGATTCATAAGACAATAAAAGACTGATAGGTAGTTTTGCTCAAATTTTGACCACTCCCCTGCACCTGATATACACTAGTCTAATCTTTTCTTTAGAATTGTACTTCCATATCCTCTAACTCTTCTATGTGAATTGTAAAGAATACATTTATTCTCATATTTGTTTTGTGCTTTTTTATAAATATAGCTAGGTCCTAATTAGTGTAAACAATGAATCTTCTTGAAATAGCTACTTGCATTTGAATTTGTACAATTCAAAATTCTGATTATGTAAAATAAAGTAACTGGTTTCAGTCCAATGAAAGTATGTAGTTTGCATTCAAATAATGTAATTTGAATTCAAACAATGGGATCACTTCTGGGGATTATTTGTCCCTAATCAGGACCTGGCTGTATTCAAAGTACTCCTTGAGCAGTGCCATACATATTTGTAGAGTGGAACAGGGCCAACAATAAGTTAAATGGTTAAGTCAAGGTCACTTGATGTAACAGCCGAGAAATCAGAACTAGACTTTTGGTCCTCTAAACATTTTCAAGCAGTTTATCAACTAAGAATTAAATAAAATGTCAATATATTCCATACCAACAGTATCTTGGACATGTCGTGGTAATAAAGTAGAGAGAGAATCCTCTAACATTATACAAATACTGAATGTTCCTAGAATCTAGATACTGAAAGCAGAGTCCATGTTTATGCTACAGTTAAGCTTCTTTAATCCAATAAGCAAACTCGGAACTATTAAAAAAAAAATCTATGATACAAAACTAGCTTTAAATATAATCAGGGGGAAAATGGAAGTTCACAAGAGCAACAATCAACCTCTTTGCAATGTTAACATTATTATCAATGCTTTGGCAAGTTAAGAAATTGGGAGAAAAATATACTCATAAATACTATCTACACACCTCCCTGCCAAAAGGTAACAGAGGGAGTCCTCTCAGTACCTTTGACTATCACTCCCTAATTCTTAATCACTGTTTATACAAACTAAATCTCTCAACTACTTTGCCTAAAATAAGTGTTCAGAGCATTCATGAGAGAAAAGATCAAAGGAATACCATAGAAAAAAGAAAAAGTCCTCTCCCTTATAACTTCATCTTCTTAGTCAAAGGTACTAATGCTTGGGGCAGCAACTCGGTGCAGTGAATAGAGCACCAGCCCTGGTGTAAGGAGGACCTAAGTTCAAATCTGACCTCAGACACTTGATTCACTTACTAGCTCTGTGACCTTGGGCAAGTCAACCCCAATTGCCTTGCCTTCTTGCCTCCCCCACCCCCCAAAAAAAGTATTAATGCTAAGACTTGCAACTTTTTTAACATATTTTATTAAAATTTCCTTATACATGTATGGGTATTCAAATAGTTTGACAAAAGCAAAATTAAGAAAATAAATATAGATGAAAGATAAAACAAAAAAAAATAAACTTTAAATGATTACACTGGGGTTTATAAACTTCTGGTGTTTACTGATCCTTTTACATAAGTTTTAACTCACATCTGTCTTGATTTATCTTTTTTTTTTTGTTTCTCTAGTATTCATATAATGTGTATTTTTTTTTACTGTTACTGGTGTATTTTAACCACTTAGTTGTAGTTAAGGTGTATATTGTTCTTTTGGTTCTGCTTTTCTTCATTCTTTATTGTTTCATGTGTTTTCATAGAGTTTCTTGAATTCCTTAAATGCATCACTTCTTATGTAGCACAATAATTCCTTTACATTATTTTTCCACACATTCCCCAACTTAAAAAATGCCTAGCTTCAGGGTGGCTAGGTGGCACAGTGAGTAAGAGCGCCGGCCTCAGAGTTGGGATGACCCAAGATTGAATCCGGCCTCAGAAAATGAGCAGCCACACACAAATAATGACTGGCTGTGTAACCTTGAGCAAGTTACTTAACCCCAGTTGCTTTTTAAAAAAAAAAAAAAACCTAGTTTGGTTTTCTATTTTCTCCTGACCAGTGAATAATCAGTGCATTCCAAATGGGTTATCCGTTATCATTTGACAAGTGACATCTTTTTTCTTAGGAGCTTCTAAGATCTCATTATCAAGGAGTTCTTAAATTTAATGACAATCTCTTTGGGTACACTGAATCTGGGTGTTTGAACTCTAAGAGTGCCCACCCAGCAAATTTTATCAATCTATAGACAGTCCTTTGATATTACTAGTTCCAAGAAATTTTAAGTGATTTCCTGAAAAATGATTAGAAATTATCTTTTCATTTTTTAGGGAATTCAAAGATCATTATATTACCTCTCCTATGTCTTCTACACGAAGCCCTTCCTGGTCCACTTACCCTCCCCTAACTCCAACAACTGTCACAGCTTTCTCCTCTCTGAGTTTAATTGGTATCAACTTTGTGTGTTTCTTATCCATATCTATATATGCGTATGTTGTTTTACCCATTAAAATGTAAGCTCTTTGAGGATAGAGAATAGTTTTGTTTTTGTGTTTGCATCTCCAACACTTAACATAGCAACTTGGCCCATATCAGTTGCTTAATAATTAATTTTTCCTAGTCTTAATTTATTTCTATTCTTTGCTTATAAACTTTTCAAGGCATTTTTCAAGTGAATTTCCCATTGGTACCTTTTTTCAGCTTCTTCTACCAATCACTTTTTCAGTCTCAGAATTTTGCCACTGATTTCATTTCTTATTTCAAACCTTCCATCAAATTTTCAATGCTGACTTTTGTTAACAATTTACTTTGTAGCATTTTTCCTGATGATAAGACTTTCTTTGTTGATCCCAGGTCCTCCCTCATTTACCTAATTTTTTTTTTTTTTTGCTTCTCAGAGCGGGTAGGGCAAGGCAATTGGGGTTAAGTGACTTGCCCAAGGTCACAAGGCTAGGGGGTGTGTGTGTGTGTGTGTGTGTGTGTGTGTGTGTGTGTGTGTGTGTGTGTCTCAAGTATCTGAGGCCAGTTCCAAACCCAGGTCCTCCTGACTCCAGGGCCAGTACTCTACTCACTGCACCACCTAGCCACCCCCATTAACCTAATTTTAAATATCAAATTTCATGTAATTTATATTATATCTAGCTTTCTTTCTCAAGCCACTATTGAGATTAATGTTATTTTTCCCTGTTATGTTTCCAAGGTCTATATGCAGGATGTAATAGAAAGTCAAGACTTTTCAAACCTGATGACTACTTCCAGCTACTACTACTGATTCAAGAACAAATGAGAAGAAATCTGGAAAGAACCTCTTAAAGAACTATGAAGTTCTGGGAAGGAAACTGTAGGATTTAGGGACACAGATGGTATTCTTTTCACTGATGCCAATTAAAGGGAAGGACATTAGAAGAGAACAGCTGGCTAAAAAGATGGTGCTGAAGACCAGAACTTGACTTTTTGAACTATGACCTAAGAGAAAAGAAATAAAGGGCTTTTGGTCAAGGATTATATATAACTAACAAGGGCTAGGAAAAATACATTAGCTTGGTGACTTATCTAATCAAGAGGATATTTTAAACTAAAAAAAGGAATAGGAAAAAAAAATGTCCAGACACAAATACTAATCTATATAGCAGAGAACAAGAGGAAGAAAAATAGGAGTAGAAGTACTCAGTATTCCACAAGGAGCAACAAGAAATGATGCAATATATTCATATATATATCAACAACAATACATGGATTATGGGTAATAAACAATGAACTATGTAAAGTGTCTAGGAAGGCTTTAATAAATACTCAAATGACACAGAGATTTCAATATGAAATGGTAAATATCACAACTGGAATAAATAAATGGAAGGGCATACCTTACTTAAAGGAATAGAAGAGATAGGTAACCCTGTCTAAAAATTCACAAACCTAAGGGAAAAGACTTGATGGAGAACATTTAGACTGGGATCAAAGGAGGGAGAAATAAAATATAGTTAAAAATATGCCACAGCCTACCGAGTCAGGTTAAAAAAATTCAAAGAGTTACTAATACAAAACACAAATCTGGCAAAGACCATAAAGTTCTGAAAGAGGCATCAACTCTATGAACAGCTACTATAAGTCTCTGCTTAAAAAAAAAAAGAGAGAACAGGTAATATTATTGACTTTGATCTTTCAGAGGATGAAAGTAACAAAGGGTACAACCATTCTGGACTTCATTCTAATCAATAATGAATAATAAAGTAAAAATGACGAGAACCTTGCTAAGCTACATATAGCTATGCCTCCTTAATCTATATCTGATAAGGAAGTGAGGATTATATCTAGGATAATGCACTAAAATTGAAGAAGATGAGTTCAGAAAAAAAAAAGTTAGGATTCAATGGCCTTTATTTCTCAAATAATAAATGCCAAAAGATATGAACAAGCAATTCACCAAGAAAGAAATCCAAGCTATTAACAAATATAAGAAAAACAATGGTCCTAATCACTAATAAAGAAATGTAAATTAATACAACCCTGTATCTCACAATCAAAGATGAGCAAAGATGACAAAAAAGGAAAATAACAGATGTTGGAGGGACCACAAGAAAGAAGGTATACTGATGCAATGTTGGTGGAGCTCTAAATTAGCACAGCCACTTTGTAAAGTAGTTTGGAATTAGGCCCTAAAAGTTACCAAACTGTAAACCTTTTGAATCTATAATCCCAAGATCAAAGAAAGGGGGAAAAGAACTATATGTACAAAAATTTGTATCAGCAATTTTTGCATTGACAAAGAACAAAAACTAAAGGAATACCCATCAACTGTTAGAATGGCTGTAGAAATTACAGTATATAAATATAATGAAATACTAATGGATGTAGTCAGAGAAGGCTTATATGAGCTGATTCAGAGCAAAGTGAACCCAAACAAGAACAATTTATAAAGCAATATTATAAAGATAAAGAACTTTTTTTTTTTTTCGCTTTTTGGAGGGGGGAAGTTAGGGCATTTGGGGTTAAGTGACTTGCCCAAGGTCACATGGCTAGTTTTGTGTTAAGTGTCTGAGGCCGGATTTAGTCCTCCTGAATCAAGGGCCAGTGCTCTATTCACTGTGCCAACTAGCTGCCCCAAGACTTAACATCTTCTTTGATCAAGTATAAGGTGTATATTGTCCATATAACTTATCTGCACATCCATATGGGTTTTGTCAAAATGTAACTTGCAGAAAGAAATGGATAGATACCTCTAAAATCTTGCTTATTCTTCTCCAAGAAAAACTCTGATTACTACCTTGAGGAAAACAGGAGACTGGGCCCATCAAGTTGGCTGCTCTGCTATTCTCAGATAATGGATGCCAGAAAAAATAAATCACCCACATTGTAGGTGACTAATTGAATTGTTGAATTGAATTGAACTCTTTAAGGTAGGTAGTACAAGTATCATTGGCCTCATTTTACATACGAGGAAACTCAGGTTTCAACAAGGTCAAGTGACTTGCCTGCAGCCTCTTGGCTAGAGTCTGGAATAATATTTGAACGTTTTCGCCTACTCTAACCCATACACACACACACACACACATACACACACACACACATACATACATACATACACACACACGAACAAACACAAAGATCAAACATTTAATCTAGAAGAAATTATTTTTAATTTCAAATTGCTTCCCAGGTCATTATGCCTTAAAGAAGAAAGGGTACCACTCATATTGAAAAAACATGATTGCTTCCCAATCTCACCCTAGGGGAATTTCCTTACAGTCTATCTAACAAAGCAAATATTCCCAATTAGCTCTGGGGACTGCAGGACCAGGGACAAAGCCATAGACAAGGGTGGTGATGTAATAAGGAGGGTGAAGAATATCTTACCTATTTAAGAATTAACAAAGACTGGGGCAACTAGATGGTGTAGTGAATAGATCAGAGCCCTGGAATCAGGAGGATCCAATTTCAAATTCATTGAGACACTTGATACTTACAAGCAGTGTGACCTTGGGCAAGTCACTTAACCCCAATTGCCTTGCCTTTGCCCTCCAAAAAAAAAAAATTCTAATAAAGATCTCTTCAACAGAGTCACAAAAACAATACTCTTTAATGGACTCAATAAGCATTGACAGTATACCTTAATATTGTAATTGTGAAGAAAAAATGATTTGTTCAAATATACATACATAAGCAGAAGCATTATTTATAAGGAACTGGAAACAATCTAAATGTCCAACAGTTGATGAGTAACTGAATGAACTACCCTATACCAACCTAATAATAAAAGTTATACCATTAAAAACAATGGGGGAGAAAAAGGAATGTGAAAGCCTACAAAGTAACATAAGTAAAGAAAGCAGTACCCAGAAGAAATGTATAGTGATTAAAATATAAGGGCATAAAAGAATAAACTAATTAGATATACTGTATTGTACATAAAAATTCATTTTAAGCCAAAGTAGTTGCAAATGTAAGTTTTTTGTTTTGCTATTTTTTCATGTTAAGAGCATAATAAATAAGAACATGATAAATTGCTTTTATAAATAAGGTCTTTCCTCAAAAGTTCTGTTGTCAAGTATCCAATTCAATTTTGTTTTCTTATCCCATGTTTCTCAATGTCTTTCATCTTTTGTAAAAGTGACAACCCATGCTTGGTCTAGAGCTACTCAGTTTCAAGAAATCCAAATTCATGTTTATATTACTGGCTCTCTCCAAATGCAAAACTTAACTTCTGGATAAATTATCCATCTGAAAATGAAATATCTGTTTTTTTTTTTAAAGAGACACTATTTTTTTAATCTATTCTAAATATCACTAAAATAAGAGTAGGACTCAAATTACAACAGAAATTTACATCATATTTAAGAGGAAGTGTGGCATGGTAGAAGTATTAGATCTTGTAATCATGAAACCAGGGCTCAAATTCTACTTCAAACAGTCTAGAAGAAATCCTGGGTTGCTCATTTAACCTCACAAAGACGCTATTTCCTTATTTTAAGCTGACAGGATCATAGGTTTAGAGCTGGAAGGGAACTTCAAAGCTATATATATTTCAATCCCTTCATTTTATGGGTGAGAAACTAGGTCCTAGAGAACTCAAACTTGCTTAAGGCCATACTGATAGTAAGTAGTAAAACCAGAATTTGAAACTAGGTCTTTTTACTCCAAATATGAAAAACAGTAGATAATAATACCTAGTCAGAGAAACAGACCAGACAAGGAAGTTCCTACAACAATTTAACATAATACCCTAATAAGTTCAATAAACGGAGGAACAGGAACTACCTCCCAATTCACTAAGAATTACAAGGAAAATTACAAGGTATTTTGCAGAATTTAGGTATGGACCAACATCTTACACTACATACAACAATAATTTCTAAATGAATACATGACCTAAACTAAAAGGTCATTTTATTTTTTTTTTATTATGGAATGGAGAGTAAAAGGAAATACACGTCACAACTACAGCTAGGAAAAAATTCGTAAGCAAGCATGGAATAAGAGAAATTCCAAAGGATAAAAAGTTCTTATTACATATATTTAAAAGCTTTGTACAAACAAAATCACTACAGGTACATAATATGACAAACTGTTGAGTAAGGGGGAAAAAATCTTGCAACAACTATCTCTGATTTTCAAGATATAAAAAGAGAACTGAGCCAAAGGATGTTTAGTAAAAAAAAAAAATGTAAATTATCGAAATCTAAACAAACTTCTCATAACAAAAGAAAAGCAAATTTTTCAAAACTCAGATATTTCATCTCAAATCCAGGAAGTTGACAAAAACAATACAAGACAGAAATAATCAATGCCAAAGAAACCATGGAAAAACAACCTCATTAACTGAGATTAAATTAAATATTGCTAGAGTTATGAAATTATTCAGTCATTCTAGGAAAAAAATAGAATTCTTTAAGAAAAGTCACTATTCATTTCCTTTGACCTAGTAATAATCCTATACCCAAGAAGTTCAAAGAAAAAGAAAAGTTCCACAAATACAGAAAATGTTCATAGAAGCACTTTTTATGGGAGCAAAAACCTGAAAACACAGTAGACACTCATCTATCAACTGAGGAATAAATTAACAAACTCTAGTATATTAATATAATGGAATATTACTGCACTAAGAGAATAAGGAATTGGGAGAAAATAGATTAGTTTGAAATGATGCAAGGCAGGCAGATCAAGAACAGAATCCTCTAAGTCATAAAAATGAATAAATACTGTCATAATTTGTTATAAGTACATGATGATGATAAGAGCATCATCTTTGGATTATGAGCACATTCTCAAAATGATGTCTTTTCCTAATTTTCAAGAATGAAAAAGAAAACTTAACACTGCTTTGAATGATAAAAGATTTCTTTGAAGACATTAGTGGAAGCTAATAATATTTTCCTTGGGTACTATCTCCATCTCGTGGACTTTTAGGATACTGCTGCTAGAGATCATTATTTTGAAAAAGTATGAATAAACTTAGGATCATGGAATTAGAGACTTTAATAGACATTTTAATATATTAAAGGCATTCTGGTTGGTAGAGGATTTAGAAATTCCTTTTCAAAAGCTAAAAGAGTAAAGAAAGTCTTTTATTTACTCTAATAGAAAATAGAAATAAAAAATTTTTAAAAACATGCTACCTTCATTGCTAAGGTTATTTTTATGTTTACCACACTGGAGCTCTTTTATAATGTTGCTATCAAGGAATACAGGTAACATGAAACGAAGACTATCCATTTTATCATGCTTTTATGGCATATGTTTCAGTTCCTAGTTTAGAGAAAATATGATTTGGTCAATCATACATGTAATTCTAAGGAAAGATAACCATATAAAATGGATTCTCCTATAATAATATAATCACTATAACTCAAAACCATTTTAAATTCTCAGTAGGCTTCCAGTTATAACTAAATTTAAAGTTAATGGTCTTTAGAATAGTGTTTCTAAAGAGACAACAGGCAAGAATCAAAAAAGCTATTTGGTATGACAACAAAAACTATCCTTATCACATTACTAAACAAGTTGTTAATAATTGATCACCCACTTTTATCATCCCTACTAATTAATTTCATTATCATTTTACTATTTCCAATAATCCATCCTGACTATATCAATATAAACAAGAAAACACATGCATATATGTATATGTGTGTATATATATATATATATATATACACACATATATATGTATACATATATATTAATAGTATAATCAGTAATTTTCCCATCTCTAGCACTGAAATGTAGCACTTCTTACTTTTTTGGGGTGCTTTTGAATGGAAAGCTAATGCTTGAATCCAGAAGGGAAAATTATTAAAGAAAGGAAAAAAACGACACCAATATTTCTAGATGTACAGTTAAAAAAAAAAAAAACAATTGGGGTGGCTAGGTGGTCCAGTGAATAGAGCACTGGCCCTGGAGTCAGGAGGACCTGAGTTCAAATCCAGCTTCAGACACTTAACACAAAACTAGTTGTGTGACCTTGGGCAAGTCACTTAACCCCAATTGCCCTACTTTCTCCCCTCCAAAGAGCAAAAAAAATAAAAATAAATTTAAAAATCATTATATTAGTAAAGTCATTTACTAATTAAAACAATTATTTTTAATTATACAGATAAGCAGGGGATTAAGGGATAGGAAGCGAAGAGATTAAGCCTGCAGGGTAGATGGGAAAACCTAAGGGAACATAAGTAAAGATATCTTTCTGATATAGATGACCTCAGATTTTTGTTGTTGTTGTTCAGTTGTTTCAGTCCTGTCTGACTCTTTGTGACCCCATTTAGTTTTTCCAGCTTATTTTACAAATGAGGAAACTGAGGCAAAAGGTTAAGTGACTTGCCCAAGATCACACAGCTAGTACGTATGTGAAGCCACATTTGAACTCAGGTCTTCCTGACTCCAGGTCTAGTGCTCCATTCACTGCACCACCTAGCTGCCCTTAAATATTATACTTATGTCATTCAGTCATATCTGACTCTTCATGACCAAGTCTAGCACTTTATCCACTAAGCCACCTAGCTGCCTTCAGTCTCATTACTGCCTTCTTAATGTGATTCTCCTTAGGTGGTAGTCACTACTAATGCTGAAGGTTTATAGATAATTATGGAGAAATTACAAGAGGGAGTGGTGAAAGATCATCCATAGAAAATGAGAATATATAACAATCACTATTCACTCTTTCCAGGGATCTATGTAATAACACCCTGAAGGAAGTATTGCCTTTAGAATTCAAAATTTTTCCCTCATCTATGAAAGACAGAGAGATAACAGATTAGAGAACTAGCCTTGGAGTCAAGAAAACCTGAGCCATTTAACTTCCCAGTGGCCCAGACAACCCTCTAAGACTTCCAGTTATACAACAGGTATCAATATGCATTGGTAGAGGGGGAATTTCTTCACTAGTTCTCTATACTGAGAAAATCACAAGTACAAAAATTTTACTGACTATGTAGAAAAGTATTAATGAAATTATGTTACATTACTTTACACCAGATATCTAAGAACTGCTTGGGTTTTGTTTTTTTTTAATCAAAGAATTGAAATCAAAATGAATTAACCCAACTAAAATTTACTCCCATTGCAAAAGATTTCTGAAAAAGGTAAGAAGTTGAACAGGATGATTTCTAAAGTCCCTTTCAAAGCTACCTACTTCCAGCCATAAGGGCAGCTTTCAATCATGAAACTTGTAGCAATATTCTTTGAAATTCTATGAGGCAGAAAGAACAAAGACTAATCGAGTGAAATTACAGCCTTACCTAACTAGTCTCTATGAACTTACCCTTAGCTTCAAAGAAACCTACCAAATTAACATTTTCTTAACTCCTAAGACAATTGTAGGGAACAAAAGGCAAGAAGTAACCAAAATATTTCTGGAAAACATTACCAATTTTAAACGTTCTTTTCTCCTTTTGACAAAGGAAGTGCTCGATCCAGGCTCAGATTCTTTTTTTCCGTCTTCTTCCTCATCTTCCTCTTCTTCTTCCTCAAAACACCACTCTGGCAATAAAGGTGGGGGAGGTGCTTCTTCTACATCCCCATAACGTCGAAAAAGTTCTTTCAAATAATCACCCTTATAGATTCCTGGTGGTCTGGCTTGCGCAAAGGTAGCAACTGCTGCTTCAATGCTAAAAAAAAAAAAAAAAGAAATATGAAGCCAAATTATTTCTGTGAAATGATTCCCTAAAATTTCCAATATATTAACTTAGGAAGTACTGGGGTCAGGGGGTAGAGAATAAAATTAGTTATTTCTTCAAAATAATCCTTCATTTAATTACAAATTGTTTCTAAATTATTTATCTCTAGCAACAATTTAGTATATCAACAATGCACTTTTATTAAGTTTCTAAGTGCAAGGCATTGTTCTGAATTCTGGGTATACAAAGATATATGACACAGGCACTGCTCTAATGAGGAAGAAGAATAAGTATATGAACAAAAATAATTCCAACAAGAGTAAGAGAAGTGAAAAAGAGAGATACTGGCAAAGTTCCATTCCAACAAATTTAAGGGGATGGAGATCCTTTTAACCTGGTAGGTAACGCATTTTTAAAATGCTTAATACTGTCTGATACAGTCTCACTATCAGCACTTTATGCAAATAAGCTTACTCCTGTTACTCTTATAGCAGTTACTGATGCAGAGACCCTGACCCCAGCAGCTTCTGGGAATAAGACTTTAGCAATCCTGTCCAGCACAAGTCTGAAACTAATTAAACTAAATGATAAATAAATGATATCAACTCAGCCACTGCTTTTGTAGAAAGGAAAGAAGGGGCGGCTAGGTAGCACAGTGAATAGAACGCCAGCCCTGGAGTCAGGAGGACCTGGAGACCCTCTGACACTTCACTCACTCTCTCTCTCTCTCTCTCTCTCTCTCTCTCTCTCTCTCTCTCTCTCTCTCACACACACACACACACACACACACACACACACTCTCTCTCTCTCTCTCTCTCTCTCACACACACACACACACAACTAGCCGTATGACCTTAGGCAAGTCACTTAACCCCAACTGCCCTCCAAAAGCAAAAAAAAAAAAAAAGAGGAATGAAAAAAATCCCATTTACCAGAGCAGAGAACAGAGGAGGGGAGCAAAGTATCTTAAATGGTATATTTACATCAAAGTCCATTCTACTGTGGTTTAAACAGTGCCCTGATTCCTTGAATATTTGAGTCTTTTCAGGAAGCACTGGCTGAAGATGGGAAATTTTCTCTAGGTTTCTCAAAAACTGATAATGATCATAAAAAGATTTCTTACTCTATGACTAAGTTTGCCTAGGATCCCAAGCATGAAGCACTCCAATGAATGCTAACACATTAAAGGTTTTCCATCAATTTGGCAGTTCGGGAAATAACTTGGAATCAAAAGGCTTGGGTTCAGGTCACAGTTATTAGCTATATGCCCCTGAGTGATTCCTGAGCCTCCTCTTCCTAATCAATAACAATGAATAAAACTTAAAACTCCCTAATTCACAGGATTGCTATGAAAAATATCACTCCATAAACTATAAAGCACTGTGGAAATAATAGCTATCATCATCAATTTTTTTTTTATTCCTCCTGCTCTTCCTGTCTCTGATTTCAATGCCTACTTTTTCTTTTTTTTGCTTTTTTTTGCTTTTCTGGAGGGCAATTGGGATTAAGTAACTTGCCCAAGGTCACACGGCTAGGTTTTTGTTTGTGTGTGTTAAGTGTCTGAGGCAGCATCGGAACTCAGGTCCTTCTGACTCCAGGGCCCGCGCTCTACTCACTGCGCCACCTAGCCACCCCCAATGCCTATTTTTTCTAAGGCTCATATGAACTGGTCAGTTACCTCCTACACCTTGAAGTTCTACATATTCTCCTACAGTTCAAGAAACACTTGAGGGGATCCTTGACTACAGTATCCTATAAGCCTAACCTCTCCTTCAATCTGCAGAAGGAGATACCCTGAATGAAAAAAGAAACTTTCTGACCCTCTCTCTACAAACTTATAAATACATACACTTCTTCCTTTACTGCTACGCTCCTTCCCCAAATATCTGCTTATGCCTTCTCATACCTCTCTGGGATTCTCCTTTACCCAATCCTCCCCAACTCTACTGACCCATTATCAAGGACTTAATGCAGAAAGAAGTCTCAGTTTATTTTCACTTCTAAGGAGAAGTGGAAATGTGGAAAGTGGGGAAAGCAATACAAGGTACCTATGGACAACAAAGCTCTTGCATACTTGAATTCTGCTTAGAATCAGTCCTATATACAAACAGTTGGTTGCAGAGGTAAATGACATGCTATGAAAATATGTATGTACAAAGTAAGGTAATATAAAATAGCTGTACCTAGATCTACAATGATTGCTAGTCATCCAGCATAAGGTCTTAGAAAAACATATCTTTATTTGTTGTTTATTATCAAGATCATATCTTGATCTCTAAAGTGAAGGCCCCAAATTCTCCCACCTCCTCTAAAACCCATATCTAAATGACTGTATACACTGAACATTTGTATGTTGAACAGTCATATATCAAAGGATATCTATATCCTGCAAGTAAAGGCTTAAGAGGTAGGTGAATTCTCAATTTAACAGAAAAACTCATTTATGATAATACCAAATTTTTGAAGAATTAAAATTGAGATTTTATTATGCCAATGTCTAGCACAGTGTTTTACACACAGTAGGTAGGTACTCCAAAAATTTTTGTTAAATAACTCCTGCCCTATTATTCTCTCCTCCATTCAGTTCTAAATGCTTCAACAGAGAGGCAACATGGTTTTATGGAAAGATCAGATAGCCTGCATGCAAGCTGTAGATATATCACTTACAGCTGTATGACAGTGGCAAGCTTTGAAACTCAAAGTTTCTTCTATAAAATGGGTATAATAATACTCATACTACCTAGCTAACAAGATGGTTGTGGGGAAAACATTTTATAAAACTAAAATATGTTCAAATGTGAGCAATCATTATTATTCTTATACTAAATAGCATTCAATTGTTCTAAATAGTGATTATAACCTTCCCAGGTTATATTTGAAATTTGATCAATTTGAAATTATAAAATATACTAAAAGAATCTGCCTCCACTATTTGTATTAAGAAGTTAAAAATAATTTAGATAATAAATCTTCAATGAAGTATTCTGATGCATGAAAATAGAGTGGTAATGATCTATGTTCTTCAAAGAAAAACAAATCCATGAGCAACTTTAGAGGAGTTCAAATTCTGGTAATTCAATTTACAGGGCTGGCAGTGTCTTATTCTCTAAAGACAAGCCTAATTAAGTTCAGAGAGGTTAATCATGTGAATACTGACCACAATGTGATTAATTTTTTTGGTCAGAGCAATTCATAAAGATGATTCAAGTAAAGACAGGTTATCCTCTGCAATGCCCAAACTAATGAAATCAAGGATTAAAAGCAAATGAAATACATGGTATATCAGAAACATCAGCATTCAATTTAATTAACATACCACATCACACATCCTAAAAACTGAAACCAACACAGTATCATTGATAATTGAAGACCAAAAATACATCATCAAAAATTTTGTATCTCTATTACCAAGCATCTCTTTCTCATTTAGAATGTGAAAAATTACCTCCAATCCATCTTCTCAACCAAGAAGGCACAGATGAGAAAACCAGTTCTATTGAAACCATGAGTACAATGAACACCTACAAAACAAAAACAGCTGTGGTTTTAAAAAATAAGCAAGTCAATTTAGGTTCCAAATTTTAAAATCTCAGCCCATAACAAATACAAGTTCAATAATTTTAGACAAAAAAAGTAAAATATGCGATAGCAATGATGTCATTTTTCAATATACCTTATTATAAGTAATGTCACTGGCAAAAATAATTCAACTGAAACATTTAATAAGCATGTACCTTGAAATATTATAAGGCTTATGTTTCATGTCAGTTCATGTGGTATCTTTGGCCATCACATAAAAACTGTTATCGATGAAGGATCTTAAAGTACTATGGATAAAGACAAATTGTATCAGATGATCTATCCTTAGGAAAGGAATTCAGTTGCTGGTGCACTGTCAGCAGAGTAAGAGCTCTGACTTACTTTTTCAATAGGGGTCAAACAATTCATATAACTATTCACAGACTCTCCCACTCCTCCTAAAGACCAATAGAACAATTTTATAGGATAGACATAAGGATATAATCTAATGTCAGATTGTACCATTGTTTCTTCTAAAAAGTGACTTGCTTCTTCTAATAGTAGCAAAGGAAATTTTTTTTCAAATAAATTTTGAGTCCTGTTTAGTTTGTTTCCAGTTGATATATTATTCTATAGTTTTCTCTACTGTGCAGGGCAGGTGCTGATCTGCACTAGTAAAGGAAATTTCCTCACTTTGAGTTCCCAATACAAATTAAATCAAGGTGGGGGACTGAAGGTCTACAAAATATCTTACATACAGTATCTCACTCCCTTTTAAGAACATCACTCAAGGTATTATTAGCCCCATAAGACAGATGTGGAAAGGCTCAGAGAAGTTATATGATCTACCCATTGTCATTCAGCTGGTAATTAAGTGGTATAGATGGGAGAATTCAGACCCAAGTCTCTTTTAGTACTCTCTACCAAAACACTTGGCTCTCAATTGGTTTGTAAACTTTACAGTGACAAAAATAAACAAGTAAATAGTAATGGGAGCTAGGTGGCTAAGTGGACAGAGTGATGGGCCTAGAGTTAGGAAGACTTCCTGAATTCAGATCTGGTCTCAAATATTTACTATCTGGGTGACCCTGGGCACTTAATCCTGTTTGCTCCAGTTTACTCATCTGTAAAATGGAGAATGAAATAGCAAGCTATTCCATTTTCTTTGTCAAGAAAACCCTAAATAGGGTCACAAAGAGTCAAACATGACAGACTTAAACAGCTGAATAACAAATAGTAAGTGAAGGTGTGAACACAGTTTCTCCTACAACTCTGGAGGCTTTAATCAGCATGTCAGTAAATTCAACAAACATTTATTAAGTACAAGACAATGAGAATGCTAGAGCTAGGGGATAAAAGACAAAAACAAAAAGAATGTCTCCTCCCAAAAGGCTTACATTCTGCCCTAGCATACAATATGTATGCAAAAAGGAGGGTAAAAGAAAAATGAAGGCAAATAAAATGAACAACAAAGAGGAGGGGCTTTCGGATCATAAGCACTTGAGGCATAGGTGCTGGGTAGGACTGTAAGGGAAGAGTAAAAGGGGCTAGGCCCCGAGGCTTATTCTGCTGACAGCCTATTATGGGATGTCTGATGCATTGAGTATACCTCGCCAACGAGGAGAAGCCTCCTCACCCTTGGCAGTAACTTCCTGGACTTGTGTGCTCTGGCTTATAGAATGGGAGGGTCTATGAGTGCACTATAAGAGGTATTGCCACACCTCTAAGGAGGGCATTATTATTAGGAGTAGGTATTAGGAATCATGTAATAGGCATTAGGGATTAGGAGTTGGAGATCGTATGCATAGATTGCAGAGCCATGTGAGATCAAACAATAAAGGTGTAACAAGCAGCTGTGTGTGTGCCGGGTATTCTGTGGGGGAGCTCCCTGCCTGGGAAGTCAGGGGCGAAGAAGTCCAAAGTACCAGGAAAAGGTAAGAACCCAGTTGGACCCTTCCTGAGGTAAGCAGGAAGGAGTCTAACGGAGGGGATTAGTATAGATTTCAAAGTAAACGTAATAGTTGACCTTGGACAGAACATAATTCTGAAAGACAAAGAAGAGAATGCTGTACATTCCAGGGCAGTATAATGAACTGGGCGCATAGACCTAGAGCACAATGAATGTGGGAAACAGACAGTAGTACCGCTTGGTTGGATACGGGATTCATGAAGTAGAATAACGTGAAAGTAGCTTGGAAAGGCAGGTAGGAGACAGAGTAAGGAGAACATTAAACACAAGCTGAGACATTTGCATTTAATGTGGGAGGCAATGGAGAACCAGTGAGAATTTTTGAACAAGGGAGTGACATGGTCAAACCTGTAACTATTTCAGGTGCCAGGAAAGAAGATTAGAGAGGAAATGGAGAAGTAGGAATGATGGTGTCCTTGGGATGTATATATGTCTGTAGTATCAATCTGTAACATCAGTTTATAAGTGGGGTGCTTTGGGATCTATGTCTGTAAAATCAATTTGTAAAACCAGTCTGTAAGATCACATTTCCACCCCCCCCCAGCCTCAGAGCATTGACTCTTCCCCTTCCCCCTTCCAGCACTCTGCCCAGCAACAACTCATGACCTGTTTATCTCTGCTTGAAACAGTAAGTTATGTAAATGTTATCTCCCTTAGTTAGAGTGGCCAGCCCCACCATAAATTCTTCAATACCTTATCTATAGGGTAACTCCTTAGTCAATTATATACCCACACTGTCTCTGATGACCCTGGTGGGTGGCAGACTGGGCACTCTTTAGTGACATATCAGGCCTAAAACCACACCTCCAGCTAGCTCCCCCTTGAGCTATTTCCCAGTGAATCATGGGTGATACACCTTCGCAGTTGATATTAAAAGTGCATGGTCCTTTGAGCACTGACCACTCCTTAACTCCTCCCTGATCCCACCCTTACTCACCTAGTTAGCATAATTGACACCTTAAAACTATGCCTGTGGCCTCTGCAAGTTTGCAGGTTCCATCAGAATCTTTGCCCGCTGTAGCATAACAATAAACTTTACAATTTCGGCTTCAAAGTTTGCTTGAGCCTGGTGAATTCCTTCCAGACTAGATGCCAGGGTAGATCCCTGGCAGAACCACTTACCCTCACCCCCTCCCTATCACCCTTTCCTCTTCAGGAAGACAAAACAGGAGATTATTACAGTATTCTAGGCAAGAGGTTATTAGGGACTAAACCATGGTGGATGCGTTGGAAAAAGGTAAAAAAAATAAGAGATGTAGTAAAGATGAGGTCTACAAGGCTTGGCAACCTACTGAAAACAGAAAGTAGGAAAGAGGCAAGAATGACTCAGGTTATAAATCTGGGTGACTAGGATAATGGCGGGGCCCTTCACTGAAATGGAGAAGGTTTAAAACAGCAATAAGTTCCATTTGGAAATGCTGAACCTAAGAAACCAATGGAAAATCCAAGAGGAGATATTTAACAGGCTTCACATTATTAAGAGTTAATAAGGACAGAAATTAGGGATATGATATATAGATTTGCAAATTATAGGAGACAAAAGAAGAAAGAGTATCAAGGTGAAGGGATGGCCAACAGAGCTTAAAGCTACAGAGAAAGGTTCAAAAATATGAGAACTAAGAAGCCCATTAGAGTTGACAATTAAGAAATCATTTCGGGGCGGCTAGGTGGCGCAGTGAGTAAGAGCACTGGCCTCGGAGTTGGGATGACCCGAGATCGAAACCGGCCTCAGAAAATGAGCACCCACACACAAATAATGACTAGCCATGTAACCTTGAGCAAGTTACTTAACCCCAATTGCTTTAAAAAAAAAGAAAAGAAATCATTGCAAAGGAGCTAGTGGCACAGTGAATACAGCACCAGCCCTGGATTCAGGAGGACCTGAGCACAAATCTGCCTCAGACACTTCACACTTACTAACCTTGTGACCCTGGGCTAGTCACTTAACCCCAAATGCCCTGCCTTCCCCCCTCCAAAAAGCAAAAAAAAAAAAAAAGTCACTGCTAACCTTGGAGAAAATTAATTTGATGAAGTTTTGGGGCCACAAACCAAACTGTAAGGAACTAAGCAATGAGTGGGTAGTGATGAAGTGAAATCACCAAGTACAGACAATTCTAAGATTTTGTAGTTGGGAGGGAGTTTTTTGGATAAATTTCCAAATCATTAACAATTAGAGAAATGCAACAAAAAGCAATACTAAGGATCTACCTGACATTCATCAGATTAGCAAAGATGACAAAAAGAAAAATGACAAATGTTGGAGAGGCTGCAGGAAAAAAGATACAGGATTAGATTTTTGAGATGACAAGGTTAAAGGAGGAGTTTGTTGTGTTTTTTTTTAAAGGATGGAATCAAATCACTTTCCATACAAAAAAAATTCATTTTTTCCCACACTAAAAGTATAGTTTAATGCTTTCTCCAGTTTTTTTTTAATCTAAATTTTCCCTTTAACTACAAGAATAACTTCATCTAGAGATCAACAAATCATGAATCACAACTAACAATCACCATATTCTTGTAAAGATTTCAAGAGCACAAGTACAAATTCATTAAAATTTTGTCTTAGTTTTGCCAGTTAAATTAAATATAATATTTTTTTTTTTGGAGGGCAATTGGGGTTAAGTAACTTGCCCAAGGTCACACAGCTAGGTTTTTGTTTGTGTGTGCATTAAGTGTCTGAGGCTGGATCCGAACTCAGGTCCTTCTGACTCGGGGGCCAACACTCTACTCATTGTGCCACCTAGCCACCCCAATTAAATATAATATTAAAAAACCACAATGATTCCAGGTTGCAGATCAAATAGCTCAGCTACTGCTGTATCTGTGCCACTGGTGGCCACCACGGACTACCAACCCATGGCCCTGATGCCTCTCCCTTAATCTTTATGAAAGACAGCATAAAATCTGCTTTTACCTCTCCTATTAGAAATAAGTCTCATTGGAAAAATATGGAGCTGAATATTATCACATCTACTCTGGCTGTAAATAAAAGTGACATTACAATGTACATTACATACAATCAGTTCTATTGAGATCCTATATGGGATCCCAAAAAACATAATATTATGCAAAATTGCAGGATCAGAGGCACAACAATCAAAAACTTCATCAGTGATACACTTTTTAAAAAGATTAGAATTTAATTAAAATGGTAGTACAACTTTATACATGTTGAACGGTTAAGAAATATATGACTTCTTCAATAAACAGGTTTCTAGGACCTCTGGTCTGTGGCTAGAAATCAGGACAAAAGGAGGTGGGAGAGGTGGAGACTGTGGGAACCAACCTTCCCTGTTTCCATAGCACCAGAAGATATACAATATGGCACTTTACCTTGAAGTCTGCTTATGGAACTGGGCTTCAGAAGGATTATATCTTATGAGTAATTGTGAAGTGCTGCAGTTTTTTTCAGTTCAATCACTATTTCTCATGGAAGAAGTTGTGCTCATGTAATTCAAAATTCAAGTTATGCTCAAAATATTATCTCACATTTTAGAAACTTGTTATGCCAGAATTGACTTTATTTGTAAAGAAACAAGCCTATACATAACATGTAAACGCTAACACACAAGGATCACAGCAACTGATAATGCAAACCACCATAAACTGAATGGGTAAGTACAGGGCAGCAAAAAAAATTTTTAAACAGCTTTTAAAAAAACAAACTGGGAAAAAAATAATCCAGCTACTGGGGTAAAGATTCAAAAAAATTGACAAAAAACTTTATGAAAACAGAGAAGCAGTCTCAAAAACATGGGGTTTAGACCAACACCTTATGCCACAATCCAAGATAAGCTCTAAATGCATGCATTATTTATATATATATGTAAAAGGTCACTTCATAAACAAATTAGAGGAGCAAGGAAAATATTACCTTGGAGGTCTACTGACAGAGGAAAAGGCCATGACCAAAGAAGAAATAAAAATAATCACAGAAGATAAAACAGACAATTTTGATTATATAAAATTAAAAGAAGTTTGCATAAACAAAACCAACACAGCTAAAATTATAAAGGAAACAGATAATTGGGAGAGGAAAAAAAAAACCTTTGCAGCAAATTCTCTGATAAAGGTCTCATTTCCAAGATATATAAGGCATTGATTCAAACTTGTAAGAAGAGATATTCTCCAATTAATAAATGATCAAAGTACATCAACAGGTATTTCTCAAAGGAAGAAACCCCATCTATCAATAATCACATGAAAAATTCCCAAATCACTAATTAGAAAAATATATAAAGGAATTCTGAGGAGCCACCTGACATATATCAGGTTAGCAATGAAGATCAAAAAAAAAAAAAGGAAAATGACAAATATTGGAAGGGTTGCAGGAAAACTGACACATTTATGTATCACTGGTGGAGCTGTGAATTGATCCAGTTATCTAGAAAGCAATTTGAAACTATGCCTAAGAAAGAAGAAAACAAAGTATTTACAGCATCTCTTTTGATAGTGACAAAGAGCTGGATATTAAAGGGAGTACTTATTAACTGGGGAATAGCTGAACAAATTATGGTATATGGATGTAACGGAATACTACTATGCTGTAAGAAACAAAGAAAGGAAACATAAGAAATGAAGTTCATATAATTTTGGAAGACTCATATGAACTACTATAAAGTGAGCAAAATTTCTACAAGATAACAACACTGCAAAGATAAATAACTTTGAGAGAGTCAAGAACGCTGATATCAATACAATGACCAACCATGTTTACAGAGGATCACTGAGTATGTATACTACCCACCTCTCAACAGAGAGGATGGACTCAATGTAGCAAATATTTTTAGAATGTGGTGAACATGGCAATTGTGTTTGACATTTGTTCCAAGAGTTTTGTTTTTCCTTTTTTCACGGGGGTTGGGGGTGGGGGGGAGGGGGGAGGAGGGAAGAAGAGGAAAAAAATACTTGGTAGCTAAAAAATCAAACTTTAAAAATAAAAGTCCACTGGGAAGGGCAGAAAGAAGAAGAAAAAATAGCCAACAGCAGTCAGCTTCCCCAGTGGCCAGCTTTGTCCCACCACAGCTTACCAACATTAAAAGTTTTTGCTTCCCTTCAGTGAAGCAGAAAATCAAGGTAGAAAACCTTATCCAGACATGTGTGATATCCCTTTGACTAAATAAAAACCCCTATCCTAGTCACTGAATGGACATTACTTCACTCAAAATGAGAACCTGGAAAAACCTTAGCCTAAAAGGGCCAGGGTCTCCCATTGCATCTTGGGCCATCTTCAGTTGTCCTGATTAAGATCTGGCTACTGGACCCAGATGGCTCTGGAGAGGAAAGTGAGGCACAGCCCTCCCTCACTCAAATCAAAGTCAACTGCAAGTCATGTCATCATCTCCCTGATGTCATGGTCCTCTTCAAGAATAAAGGACAAGGGGCGGCTAGGTGGCGCAGTGAATAGAGCGCCGGCCCTGGAATCAGAAGGACCTGAGTTCGGAGCCGGCCTCCGACACTTAATCCACACAAACAAAAAAACCTAGCCGTGTAACCTTGGGCAAGTTACTTAACCCCAATTGCCCTAAAGGGGCGGCTAGGTGGCGCAGTGAGTAAGAGCGCCGGCCTCGGAGTTTGGATGACCCGAGATCAGATCCGGCCTCAGAAAATGAGCACCCACGCATAAATAATGACTAGCCGTGTAACCTTGAGCAAGTTACTTAACCCCAATTGCTTTATAAAAAAAAAAAAAAAGAATAAAGGACAAACACAATCCCTATCAGTAAGGTGTGATGTGAATAGCACAGCAGGCCAGATTAAGGACCCAACCTTTGTAGTACTCATAGCAAGTCTTATATTAACTCCCTTAGCTAAAAGCATTATATAATATAGCAGTACTGTGAAGTAGAAGTGAAAGAGTAGCAGCCTTAATTCTTTGGGGCTGGAAATCAGGCAAGTGGAGTACTTAGATACTTTCTTGATTTCAAGCTTCCAATTTTAAGTAAATTGGTTTGCTTTTACTAAGAAAAAAAAGTAAACACTGATGCAGTATTTCAAGAAATACAAACACTAACTAGCTGATAAGGTAAAAGCTTTTTGGGCAGCTTGGTGGCACAGTGAATAAAGCACCAGCCCTGGAGTCAGGAGGACCTGAGTTCAAAGCCAGCCTCAGACACTTAATACTTACTAGCCATGTGATCTTGGGCAAGTTGCTTAACCCCAACTGCTCTGTACTCCTCCCTCCAAAAAGCAAAAAAATAAAAATTTGTTTAAAAAATTGTAATTAAGCAAAAAGGGGAGTAAGAAGGGGATATATATATATATATATATATATATATATGAATCCTGATAGGTTAGACAGTTATCAGGTAGAAAAGGAAGGAAGGGAGGGAAGGAAGGAGATTAATTTAGACAGAATTTTCTTGCTACTTCATTATTCATATGAATTAATTCTGATGGAAAATAATTTAGTTAACCTAAATAAGAAAAAAAATATTTCCCATTCAAATCAGAAGGCTATATCATATTTGTACCACACATTAACACATAATAATTCTAAAACTACTAAGAGGCAATACTAAATTCCTACTCTTTCCTACCTTTATGGATAAATCTATATTGTTTATAATACATTTTTTAACCCTAACTGGATCAGCAACTTAATTCAACCCATAAAACTCTTAAAAGCAAAAGAGCTCTTATTATCTATCACCTCCTCACATGCTGTACCACACTCCTCTCCAACTCCTACCCCAAAAAGTCTATAAATATAAAACAGATGCTTTTCTTCTAAGAAGAGGATGCAAAACAAATGCTTTACTTTTATTTCAGGCTTATAGCCCAATGCTTCAAAAATTCTAGGTTTCTATCTACCCCATCTGTTGGATCACTTATTTATTTATTAGTTCAACATTTATTTTATCTCATTTGGGTAAAGTATGGCACTATGTCAAAATGAAGGGATCTTATGTGGGCAAGTAGAAAAAAATTATTTAAGAAAGGAAAAAAGTCACAGATCACTTCCTTATGACTGGGGATTTTGCCATCTTGAACTGAATCACTTGTTCAATCAAATAACTACTGGTGAATGAAAGGTGAAAGAAAAGCACAAACCCATCCCAATGTCAGAAAAACAATTGAAACCTGTTACAAAACACGATATATTAAAGTTTCAACCTTATTTAAACTGCATGTCATTCAATTCAACAAAATTTGGCCAAGATACTGTTCCAAGTGCTAAATCTATGTGAATCGTGAATGTTCACTGAAAACACTATACACAGCCAGTCTCACAAAAAAGGAATTATATTTGTAATTTCAATGTATTTCTTACAATATAGAATTGCCTAAAAGACTCTATCTCACATCTTTGATAAGTCAAAACTTTTTTTTTTTTTGAGGAGGGAAGGCAATACAATTGGGGTTAAGTGACTTGACCAAGGTCATGTCAAAATTATTTTTTACATAGACAAAAGCTTAAACAGACATAATTTGTCAGTAGGATTAGTCATCTACTATAGATCAGAAATACTTGTAAAGTACAATGACTTTTGTGATCTAGTACTGAAACACTTCAGAAGTTTCTGAAATAATGTTACCCTTGGGTGGCGGAAAAAAAAAGTGTCTAATTTGTAATTGTTGTTTCAGCTATTCCTAGAATTAGAGATATTCAAGTTTTTTAGGAATATCATTCCCCTAACATGGAAATAAATTTCATATGATTGCATATGTATAACCTGTGTCAGACTGCCATCTAAGGAAAGAGGAGAGGAAGAAGGGTGAAAAATTTAGAAATCAAACTCTAATTTAAAAATGAATGTTGAAAATTTACATGTAATTGGAAAAAATAAAGTATCATTTACATAAAAAAGAGGAATGTCATTCACCTACTCAATAAACTCCAATAGCTCCCTATCATTTCCAGAATCAAATATAAAATCCTCTGGCATTTAAAGCCTTTCATAAACTAGTTTCCCATACCATCTCCTCTTTTCTAGTATTCCTACCCCTTGCTCCCCACCACAGACTCTCTGATCCAATGACACTGGCCTTGTTGCTTTCCCATGAACAAGTGTAATGGGAATGGGAATTTGAAGATCTTCCCTGCCCCTTAATAGGCCTAGGGGGAGAATTTGAAAATCTTCCCTGCTTTGAAAGTAAATTCTGCCCCCTAATAGGCTGAATGTAGCCACATGGAACCTCTGATGCGAGGAGTTTGCTGAAGGGCAGAGCAGAACCACAGGAAGCTGGGAATCAGAGCTAGCCAGAAGGTGGGAGAGAGAGGAGCTCAGGCAAGCAGATAGAGAGGTTTGTGAGTAAAATATTAATCTTGTACTGGTTTGTGAGAAAGTTAAATGATGGCATGGCTCTCTGCTACACTGTGGTGCATTAACTTTTATACTGCTTTGATGGATTCAGTTTTCTGGTGTTTAAATAAATGCTTCAGTTCTGTCCTCTAAATGAAGAGTTTGTTGGCAAAATATGCCATCAAGCACTATATGAGACTATTTATAGTAATGGTTGGTGCTGTAAATATTGTACTGACACTACAGCAAAACACTCCATTCTGCTTATTCTGGGTATTTTCTCTGGTTGTCCCCATACCTGGAATGTTCTCCCTTCTCATCTCTACCTCCTGACTTCCCTAGATATCTTCAAGTCTCAAATAAAGTCCCATCTTCTACAAGAAGTCCTTCCTAAGCCCTCTTAATCCTAGCACCTTCCCCCTTAATTATTTCCTATTTATCCTATAAATAGATTATTTATACACCTTTGTTGTCTCACTAACTAGGTGACCTCATTAAAGATAGGGACTGCCCTCTGCCTCTTTTTGCGACCCTCTGCTTAGCACAAAGCTGGCACAAAGTGGACAGTGGGCGCTTAATAAATGCTTACTATTGGAGCTCAGTCAAAAATATAGGAATGACAGGTTCCTACCTAGAGACAGATTATACTTAGCAAAGGATCATTAGAGTCCTGTAAATCTAATCAAAAGGTTTCTGAACTGAAAAAGACAGGAGAATGAATGCCAACTGCAATAACATAAATAAAGCTACAACATACAATGAATAATAGTACAGACACCCAGAAATTCATAATAGGGAAAAAAATCCAAGAAAGGAGTGAGAAATAAAACCCAAGGCCTTAATATTTATAAACAAATGTAAAAAGAATGAGTAACAAAGAATAGAACAACACAGGGAAGAAATTTAACTTTAGAAGTATCACTGAGACAAAGTGGGATTAAACTATTCTGAATGGATGTATCATATTCCAAAGAAATGGAAAGGTTTAAAATGGGGAGGGGTGAGGAGATTGATGTTAAAATGACATACTCACGTGAAGATAAAGCATTTGGCTGAAGATTTAAAAAAGCAGAAACAGAAGCAAAACTCTCATTTTATCATCAAAAAACTAAGTACCACCTAAATAAGAAAAGAAATTAGCCATTTTGGAGAGAAATTAAATTTCAATCAGAGAGGCATACCATAGCATTTAGTAATAGGATACTTCAATTATCTGGACATCTATACAGTCCTTTCCATGAAAAAGTAGAAGTGATAATTTTTTCATTTATCTTAATAATAATTTTGGGGGCGGAGCCAAGATGGCGGAGTAGAAACAGCATGTCCAATGTGCTCTGCCCCACACAAATTTCAAACAATGTGAAAGGGAGTTCCGAACAACTTCTGGAGCCACAGCACCCACAGAACAGCACAGAGAAGCTAACCTCCTGCTGAGGACAGCCCAGCAGCCCTGCAGGGAGTGGCCAGCGCAGTGCTCTGAGAGCAGGCAGCACAGCCCGCTGGGAACCCAAAGTGCAGCCCGCAGAGCCCAGCCCAAGTCCGAGGTTTTAGCCCCAGGGTGGCCAGGCCGTCAGCAGGCTTGAGGGACCCCAGAACACCAGCAATTGTGGTGATTCCAGAATTATCAGAACAGATATGCCTAGGGCAAAGTGAGAGGTTAGTGCCCTATGGACTTTGGGACCAGTATTTGGGAACACATGGCTTCCTCCCCTGGGGGCAAAAAGCTGCTGAAGAAACAGCTGGTCTTCAAACTGTAGAAAGATCCAGCAATCAGTCTGGGGGTTAATCGCTCTTGCTTTAAACTGCCTGGATCTGGATTGTGGTCTGGGGTGGGTATCCAACTTGCCAGAGTGGGTGGAGGCGTTACAAAGGCCACACAACTGGCGGAAGTTGTGAAGACCCCACGTTTGGGCGGAAGCTCGCCTGTCTGGTGGCAGAGTGCTACTGTGGCAACAAGCCCAAAAATCAAGTAATTAAGTGGCAATATGCCTAGGCAAACAAAACAAAATAAACAGAAAAGTACAATATCGGACTCCTATTTTAGGGGCAAAGAGGCTCAAAGCATGGAGGAGGACTGTGAGATCAGAACTCCTGCACCAAAAGTCCCAAATGAAAATACAAGCTGGCTACAGGCCATAGAGGACCTTAAGAAGCAGATAAGAGAAGTGGGGGAAAATTTGGGAAGAGAAATGAAAAAGATGCAAGAAAAGTATGAAATGACAGTCAACAGCCTGACTGAGGAAAATAACACCTTAAAATAGACTAACTCAAATGGCAAAAGAGGCTCAGAAAGGCAATGAGGAGAAGAATGCCTTAAAAAAGTCGAATTTGCCAGATGGAAAAAGAATCTCAAAAGCTCACTGAGGAGATTCATTCCTTCAGAGTTAGACTGGAGCAAATGGAAGCTAGTGACTTTATGAGAAATCAAGATACTATTAAACAGATCAAACAAATGAAAGAATAGAAGGCAATGTGAAATATCTCATGGGAAAAACCACTGACCTGGAAAATAGATCCAGGAGAGATAATTTAAAAATTATTGGACTACCTGAAAGCCATGATCAAAGAAAGAACCTAGAAATCACCCTTCAAGAAATTCTCAAGGAAATTTGCCCTGATGTTTTAGATCCAGAGGGCAAAATAGAGGTTGAAAGAATCCACCGATCACCTCCTGAAAAAGATCCCAAAAAGAAAACTCCCAGGAATATTATAGCCAGGTTCCAGAATCCCCAGATCAAGGAGAAAATACTACAAGAAGCCAGGAAGAAACAATTTCAATATTGTGGAAACACAATCAGAATAGTACAGGACCTGGCAGCTTCTACATTGAGGGATAGAAGGGCATGGAATATGATATTCCAGAGGGCAAAAGAGCTGGGAATGAACCCAAGGGTCACCTACCCAGCAAAACTGAGTATCTTGTTTCAGGGAAAATATGGTCATTCAGTGGAATAGAGGACTTTCAAGCATTCTTGATGAAAAAACCAGGGTTGAATAGAAAATTTGACATTCAGACACAAGAAGCAAGAGATGCTTGAGAAGGTAATCAAGGAAAAGAAATCAAAAGGAACTTATCAAAGTTGGACTATTTACAGTCATACATGGAAAAACAATAACTGTGTTTGATGAAACCTTTCTCATTATGAAAATAATTGAAGAAGGGTACATGGCATATGTTCACAGGTATACATGGATAGAGGGCACAGGTTGAATTTGATGGGAAGGGATGATTATTATTTTTTTTTTTTGGAGGGCAATTGGGGTTGGGTGACTTGCCTGGGGTTGAGAGGCTGGGTTTTTGTTTGTATGTTGGATGTCTGGGGCCGGATCCGAGCTCGGGTCCTTCTGGCTCTGGGGCCAGCGCTCTGCTTGCTGTGCCACCTAGCCGCCCCAAGGAAGGGATGATTCTTAAGGGGTGAAGTCAAGAGGTGAGAGAGGAAAGTGGCAAGAGGAGATGGAGAGAGACAGGGTAGGGCAAACTATTTCATGTAGAAGAGGCAAGGGGAAGTAGTTGCAGGGGAGGGGAAGAACAGGAAGGCAAAAAGGCAAAAGCATATTCTCATTGAAGTTGGATCAAGGAGAGAATCACATACATACTAAATGGAATATCTTACCCTCACTCACTCTCCTGAGTAGGGGAAAGGGGGATGAGATGGGGAATGATGGAGGAGAGGGCATTCTGGGGGGAGGGGAGGTTGGAAGTACCCACTATCAAAGAGGGACAGGATCAAAGTAGGGAATGGACCAGGTGGGAGGTGAGATGGGTGGGAGGGAAATATAAGCAGTCTTTTACAATAGATCTACTATGGTAATGTTTTGCATAGCTATACATGTACAACACATACTGAATTGCTTATCTTCTCAGAGGGAGTGGGTGACAAGGAAGGAAGGGAATGGATCTGAAAATCAAAGTTTTAAAATTAAATGTTTCATAAGATGTCCAGGCAGTAGGACTCAGAGATTCACCTTGCCCTAATGGCAAAGTTGAAGGGGGTATGGGAGAAGATATGGGAGAGAGCAGATTGGATGAGGGGATATCTAGTGGAACTGCTATTCTGGGGTGGTGGGTAGGGAAAAAATGGGGGAAAAATGTAACTCATAATCTGGTGGAAATGAATGATGTAAACCAGAAGTTAATAAAGCATTTGTTTAATTTAAAAAAAAGTGAATGTTGAGAACTATCTTTGTATGTAATTGGAAAAAATAAAATGCTATTAAGTGAAAATAATAATAATAATAATAATAATAATAATTTCATCCTTCAGAAGACAGAGGAAATAACAGGGTCTATTACAGATCTCATTCTCAACAAGGAGGAACTTATTACTAGGATATAAAATGTGGGATATTTAGTTTACAATTTATGACTCAGAAAAAAAGGAAAACCAAGCATGGATTAACATATACCACAGATCTGGGGAAGGTGGATTTCAAAATCCATAGAAAGATTAGGTATGATCCCAAAGACTAAATTTCCAATAGGAAAACTAGCCCAAAATAAGAAACCCTCAAATATGAAATTCTGGAGACACAAAAAGAAATCTCTGAGGGGGGGAAACTGTAATTAACTGCTGCAAGGAGGAAGGAAAAGGTTAGGTGTCTAACAACTAGTGGATTTTTAAAAGACATTTCACAGGAAAAACAGCATGACATAATGATAGGCCTTTGGGTCAAAACAAACTGTATTTATCTACTATTTAATACATACTGATTATGTGACCCTACACAACCCTACCTTACCATCTCAATGGCAGGAGCAATTCTCTATTGGTTGTAGAATTTTCAAATCTGCAATAGTAGAGGATTTTCCTAAGCAGGAGCTACCTATGCAGAAAAAAAAAATCATAGATCCAATCTCCCTTTACCACCACCCTACCGACCCCCCACCCAAAAAAATTACAGTAGGTGAAACACAAAAACCATGGCATGGTTATGCTAGAATGGTGTTTGGAATGTTAAAGCTCAGAATAAGTTGAAATTATTAAGGAAAGTTAAGGATAATAAAAAGAGTTTATTTTGGCTAAACTAAAGAAAACAGAAGGATGAGATGGATAGGACCACTGCTCTGGAAGAATAGGATGACACGACAAGTGATAATGAGAAAAAGTTGCTCAATTATTGTTTTCTTTTTCTTTTCTCTCTAAAATAATTATCTGTGGACTGGAAAACGGAAAACAAAAATGACTTATATAGGGACCTGATACCCAAGATATGTAAATAAAGTAAGAGAACACCCAGTTATCCTGGATGAGTTCGAGCCACCTGGCCTATATAAATTAAATCCTTTTATTCAAAGACATCAGGTAACCTTTTTTGTGTCATAAATCGCTTTGGCACATAAAATGAACAGAATTACAAAGAAAATCAATTGTACTGAAATACAGTTGACTATATATATATATATTTTTTTTTTTTTTGCTTTTGCTTTGGATGGGGAAAGGCAGGGCAACTGGGGTTAAGTGACTTGCCCAAGGTCATATGGCTAGTAAGTGTCAAGTGTCTGAAGTAGGATTTGAACTCAGGTCCTCCTGACACCAGGGCCAATGCTCTATTCACTGCATCACCTAGCTGCCCACAAAATATTCTTTAAAAAAAAAAAGAGAAAGAGACTCCAGGTTAAGAACTTTTGAAGTAGAAGATATGAGTAAAAGGAATTATCGTAATATTTGAAAGATGTAGAGAATGGAAGAAATGCCCAAGGACCAAAGAAGGGCAAAATTTTGTTAATTTTCAAAAAAGGAAAAGGAACAGAATCCATAAATAGTAGTACATGAGTGAGTTTAACTTCGATTTCTAATAAAATTCTGGAGAATATTATGCTTTGTGAACAATTTGATAATAAAGTAGTCATCACAAAAAGCCAGCCTGGCTTCATCAAGAACAAATTGTCTCAGATTAACCTGAGTTCCTTTTTTAACAGTTACAAAATTGGTAGAGTAGGGAAATATTATCATGTTCTCCCTAAATGTAGTTTACCTAAATTTCTTAATTTTTATTTATGGAATACTATGAGTATTTCCATAACATAGCATGTTACAAAAAAAGATGAGTGCACATGAAAGTGCAATCTATTATGTATGACTTGTTATTTCTTTTAAATATATAATAAAATTATCATGTAAATTTTTTCTTCCCTACACTCTCTTCCCTACCTGCTCTAGAAATGACTACCATTAGATACAAATATGTACATGTATATAAAATTATTCTATGTATACTTCTAAATATTTATCTGTTCTTTCTCTTCATGCAAATAGCATCTTCCTTCATATGTCCTTTGTAGTTAATTTGGGTATTTATAATAGTCAAAATGACTTAGTCACTTAAAATTTCTCTTAAAACAATACTGATGCTACTATATACAACATTCTCTTGGTTCTGTTCATTTTGTTTTCGTTATTTTGTGCAAGTCTATCCATATTTTTTCTTAAGGCATTCTTCTCCTCATTGCCTTGTTGAGCCTCTTTTGCCATCTGAGCTAGTCTATTTTTTAAGGTGTTATTTTCTTCAGTCAGGTTGTTCACTCTCATTTCATAATCTTCTCACATCGTTCTCATATCTTCCCAATTTTTCCTCCACTTCTGTTATTTGATTTTCACAATCCTTTTTAAGTTCTTCTATGGCCTGTAACCAGCTCATATTTTCTTGAAAGCTTTTGGTGCAGGACTTCTGACTTCATCGTCTTCCTCCTGTTCCATGCTTTGATCCTTTTTTTCCCCAAAATAGGAGTCTGATGTTGGATTCCTCTGTTTGCTTTGCTTCTCTTGTTTGCTCATGTTGCCACTCAATTACTTGACTTTTGGGCTTTTTGCCACAGTAGGACTCTGCTACCAGCCAGGGGAGCTTTATCCCAAACACTGGGGCTTTCTCAGCTGCAGAAGGTATTAATTGGGTGCCCTCTCTGAAACTTCCACACTCTCACGTACCCCAGGACCTCCACCCTAGACAGCAATCCAGACCCAAGCAGGTTAAAGCAAGAGCAATTACCCCTCAGACTGGTCTCTTGATCCCCCTACAATCTGCAGGCCAGGAGCTGAAGCAGCTCCGTGGCGGCAACTGCAGGGCCACAGTGCCTCAGTAGCTTCTCCTTCCAGGAGATAAAGGCCGGACTGCACTCCCAAACTACTGGATCCCAAAGTCCACACTGCACTGACCTCTAACTTTGTCCTTAGCATCTATGTGTTGATAATTCTGGAAACCACCACAGCTGCTGGTGATCTGAAGTCCCTCCAGCCAACAACTGATCAGGCCCTCCCTGAGGCTAAAACCTCAGGCTCACACAGGGCTGGGTTTAGCACCCAGAACGATGTGCTTGCCACTTCCCGGGCTGTCCTCAGCAGGAGGTTAGCTTCTTTGTGTCATTTTGTGGGTTCTGTAGCTCCAAAGTTTGTTCAGAGTCATCTTTTACATGAATTGGGAGAGGTGGAAGCCAGAGCCCTGAGGAATCCTGTTTCTACTCTGTCATCCTGACCCCACCCCAATCCATATTTTTCTAAGACCATCAAGCTACCTAGATTTTAGTAAAACTTTTTTTTTTTGAGGGCAATTGGGGTTAAGTAACTTGCCCAAGGTCACACGGCTAGGTTTTTGTTTGTCTGTGCATTAAGTGTCTGAGGTCGGATCCAAACTCAGGTCCTTCTGACTCCAGGGCCGACACTCTACTCACTGCGCCACCTAGCCGCCCCTTAGTAAAACATTTGATAAAGTCTCCGAATTCTTTTAATGTGGGGGAGAAATGGAGTCATAAACTAGAAAATTAGATAGATTTGAAACTGGTTGGGTGGATAAATTCAAAAGAGTAGTCATAGTTCCATGTAAACTTGGAAGGTGATATCCAGAGGAGAGCTCTGGGGATCTTTGTTTGCCCTATGCTACTTAAGATTTTTATCAATGACTAGATGAATGAATGAATAAGCATTTACTAAGTACTCGTTATGTGCAAAATACAGTGATAAGTGCTAAGGGTACAAAGAGAAAAACAGAGATAGCCCCTGCACATAATGAGCTCACTTTCTAATGGAAGAGATTATATATGTGAGATTTCAGAATCAAGTTAGATAATAAATCCTTAGGGTACAATGGCAAAGCAGATGATTGTACATATTATTTAATGTTATTTGCATTGATAAAATAATATCTCTTTCAGATGTTGAACTATTTGACAGTGGAAGAATAGAGGGAGTTTCCTTACCAGAAGATCCCTATACAGAAAAAAATCACAGGTCCAACTAAAAAAACAGAAAAAATTACAGTAGAGAGAAACAAGGTCAAGGAACGAAAAGTATTCAAAGGTCAAGATATATGGTGATAAGAACTTTCTATTCCAGCTTTTCAAAAACTGTGACTTCTAAGAAAGTGAAGCTCTAGCATCTAAAGAAACACTTGCCAGGTCACATCTCCACAGAGGCTCCTTTCAGAGATGCTGGTGGCAGGAGCTGAACTTGAAGCAGGGATGGTGGTATTGTCATTCCCAGACCTCTTGGACTTTTATGCCCATTTGTGGAAACTGGTCATAATTGGTGTTGGGGGTGACAAAGCAGGTGGGTCCTTTCTCTGGCTAGAAAATGGACCTACAGTCTGAGAGGTATTTCTATTCCCAAGGTTCTCAGGCTCAAGGTCCTGCACTATCTCAATCAGAATTTGAGGGGAAGTGGTGGTTAAGGTGGTGGCTAGTCTATCACATGTTTCCTCCAGTCTGGTCTGTCCCTCATGGTTCCTTGCTTAATCTTTCAACCTATCAGGCACAGAGATGGACTGTTTATCTAAGTTGCTGATGATCCAAAGCACAGAGAAATAACTGACCCAATACATGAGAGAATCTTGCACTCAAAAGGGCACTGTCAGGCTAGCACATTAGGGTAAACTGAATAAAGTGAAATTTATTACAGATAAGTGTAAAGTCTTGCATGTGGGTTCCAAAGAATCAACTTCCTAATGATAATATGGGAGATATATGGCTAGATAGAGCTTGTCTTAAAAGAAGAGATGGAGCTTTTAGTGGTTTTGCAAGCTCAGCATGAGTCAGTATGATATGGTTGTCTAGGACTAAGAAAGTGATACTACCACTGGTTAACCCACATCTGGAATATTGTGCTCAGTTCTGAACATTGTATTCTAGGAAGAATATTGGTAAGTTTAACCTTAAGAAAAAGGTTTGAGTGACTCAATTTCATGAGATGTAATGATCGCTTAAAGGAACTGAGGGTATTTATTCTAGAGAAGACTTAAGGGAAAATGACAATTGTCCTGAAATATCTGAAGAGCTGTCATATGAAAAAGGGATTAGATTTGTTCTGCTTTTTCCCAAAAAGTAAAAACTAATAGTGGGATCTACCTCATTCCAGACCTTCAAGCAAAGGACGTACTATCATTTGCTGGTTATGTCATACAAATGTAAAATGTATTTCATTTACTTAATATGATTGTAATAAAAATGCCAATATTTATTCAGCTTGTTATTTAACTTGTTATTTTCACCAAACACTTGAATTCTTGCTCAAATGGTCACTTATATAGAGACTGGGCAACTCTCAGCTAAGAGAAACTAATTTTTCTTTAAATGTTAATTGCTCCTGCCATGAGGTTAAAGAGGTACACTGGTAAAACCCCAGTTAAAAACTTCACAGTAAGAGTAGTTGAACTAAAATAGCAGCACTAAACCTAAAATACTAACTAATAATTATATCTGAAGAAAGCTTAAAAGCAACTAATAAATGCTCTTACATAAAGGATTCCTAAGTGATCTAGGTAGATGTTTTTGTTTTGTTTTTGCTTTTTGGAGGGCAACTGGGGTTAAGTGACTTGCCCAAAGTCACACGGCTAGTAAGTGTGTCAAGTGTCTGCGGCCAGATTTGAACTCAGGTCCTCCTGACTCCAGCGCTGGTGCTCTATTCACTGAGCCACCTAGTCACCCCCTAGGTAGATTTTTTTTAAAGCAAATTTCACACAGTTATTACTCTAAAGAACTCTCTATAAGGTGCCCCTCCACCCAAATCACACAGTCAAGCCAACAAACTCCCTTTTAGGAAAAGACAGATGAAGAAAGAAACATCATCACATAATGAAAGATTATAGAACAGTGAAGTTATAAACAAGTTTTTCAATCATACCTATGAGTTCAGGAGGATTCTTCTCATTAAAACGTTCACATAGACGAATGAATGTATCTGTGTTCTCAGCTGTAGGGCATTCCCCATGACTAGTAATACAAAAGAAAAAAAGTTTGAAAAAAGGAAAATATTAAAAAATTCATTACCAACTTTTCAGCTTAGGAAAAAATGGATACATTAACATTAACCTACCCTTTACACTGAAGCTTTATATACTTGATCCCTTCTTTTTCAATGTCATTTCTGTCATAAAATCTTGTAGTATTTGTCAAATCCACCAAAAGTCCCATTTTAACCTAAAAAAGGAAAAAGCAGATGTGACAAGTCATTAAACAGTTGCTTTTCATCTGTCCCAAAATTTGGAGCTTACTCTATATGCCTATAAGAGGTAGCCAAGTGGTTCAGTGGATAGAATTCTGGGACTGGAGTCAGGAAGATCTGAATTCAAATCCAGCCTCAGAAACTTATTAGCTATATGACCCTAGGGAAGTCATTTAACCTCTCTCTGCCTTAATCCAGTGGAGAAGGAAATGTCGGACCACTCCAACATCTTTAACAAAAAACGCCCATAGGGGTGATTAGGTGGCACAGTGAATAAAGCACTGGCCCTAGAGTCAGGAAGACCTGAGTTCAAATCCAGCCTCAGATACTTAACACTTACTAGCCATGTGACCTTGGGCAAATCATTTAACCCCAACTGCCCTACTTTCCCCCCTCGAAAAAATAAACAAACAAAAAGCCCATAGACAGAACTGGCATGCTATTGTCCATGGAGTCATAAGAAGTCAGACACAGCTGAACAACTATCTCTATAAAAGAAAACACAACCTCTGACTCAAAAATTCCAAGCTCACCATGTTATTGTATTATTAGAAAAAATATATATTCACAAGTGGAGTGGAAGGGTGAGGACAGAAGCAGAAAGCTGATTATATTTAGAATCAAAAAAAGAATAACACTGGGGCAGCTAGGTGGCACAGTGAAAAGAGCACCAGCCCTGGAGTCAGGAGGACCTGAGTTTAAATCCGGCCTCAGACACTTAACACAAAACTAGCTGTGTGATCTTGGGCAAGTCACTTAACCCCAACTGCCCTGCCTTCCCTCCCCCAAAAAGCAAAGAAAAATAAAATAACCTGAATAAAAATATTCTACTTCTCTCTTCTTTTTGCAATCATTTTGCATATAAAATGCACTTAACAAATAAATGTGCTTAACAATAATAAATAATACATTTAATTAATATTTGTAGAGTTAAATTTAAGACTGGTTACCTCTTTCATATAATGATCAATAGGAGTAATGATAGTAATAGAAGTGATAATAATAGCTATAATGTCTATAGGCTGTTAAGGTTGGCAAAATGCCTCACATATGATCTCACTTTACCACACCCCTATGAGGTAAATGCTATTATTATTATTACCATTTTACAGATAAAGAAACTGAGGCTAGACAGGTTAGAGTCACATAGTTAGTGTAAGGCAGGATACAAACTCAGGTCCTCCTGACTCCAAGTCTAACACTCTCCCTAGTCTTCTACATAACTGCCTCATAAATTGGGCATGAAAAACAACACAAAGGACCCAATTCTAGCTAGATAACAGCTGCAGATGACCCAAGTAGACAATTTCTCATCACACAATTGTAAAATACCTTAAGTATAAATTAAATCTAGTCATTTAAAGAAGATAAGCAGGGGAGGCTAGGTGGCGCAGTGAGTAGAGCATCGGCCCTGGAGTCAGAAGGACCTGAGTTCAGATCTGGCCTCAGACACTTAATGCACACACAAACAAAAACCTAGCCGTGTGACCTTGGGCAAGTTACTTAACTCCAATTGCCCTCCAAAAAGAAAAAAAAAAAGAAGATAAGCAGTATGGAATAGGGGTGAAAGAGCTGGCCTGGAAACCAAGATGAAATGGGTTCTAATCCTGCTTCTGACCCATACTGACCCAGCCATGTGAAACAAGGTAAGTCACTTAGTCTCTCAGTCACCCAGGCAAATAAGACTATAAGTTGCAGAGAAAGCCCTGACCTACATTAGTAAAGGGAATTTCCTCACCCAGCAGTTCCCTATATAAATAAAACCCTAGGTTCAGCCCCTACACTAACTAAAGGATAATAGTTATTTCAAAAATCAGTGTACAGAAAAAATTCTATCTAAAAAAGTTTCATTCCATTCTTTTTTTTTTTTTACAATTTATATACTATTTTTATTTACATTTTAAAATTTAAACAGTTTTCTGGGAACAAACTCTGTGAGGTAATGATGGTTCTTTTTTATTAGACTTGAACCTATTTAAAAACCTCCAGAAAGTTTCAATGCTTGTTTTTTAAGGGGAAGCCACAAGCTCATTTTAGTTGAAAGCAGACTGATTATTAGTTATTTTGCAACATCAAAGTGATTCCATGAGTCTACACAGCCTCCCCACCTCTGTCTTCGAAGTCTCTCAGACCTTCTATGTGGAGGTTCCACTGAATTCATTACAATAGAGATGGACATTTTATACTCATAATGATCCAACATCTGTGCAATCTTTTCACGAGACACCCCATGTTTATTCCTCTTTTCTAATTCATCAGGATCAAATTTCCACCATGTTTCAGGTTCGTGGAACTCCACTTGGTATCCTTTGCCTATAGCCATTTCCACATAAGGTTTCATTTCCCAAGCTTGGGTATTAGTGTTATCTATTATAACTGGAGATCTTCCCTGATCAATAGCTTTCTTTGCTCTGCTCTGGTTCCAGTCATGGGCATCACCAAGTTGTCTAACATTATATGTATACCCATTTCGATGACGAAAATAATCATCCGTGCTGAAGAAGATGCCACCACGATTCTGACCAAGCAGAACACTGTGAAAAATGAGAAAAGCAAGCCAGGGAGGTCTCCGCTCTCGGAGCTGATGGCTCCGGAGGAGGCCGTGGGGCTCAGTCCACAGCCCGCAGCGTCGGCCCTCTCGTTTCATTCCATTCTTAAAGCTAATATGGAGAATAAAGAAGGGCTACAAACTGTTACCTGTCTTTATATCAGAAATTTTCTTTTACCTTTAGGCTCTTCAGATAGTTGGAGAGCATACTAGGATGGAACCGATTCTCTTCAGCGACTTGACTATCATATCTTGGTCCTAACATAGTCTTCAGAGGTAAGAATTTCCCTAAACAAAGTAAAATAGGTGACACTGCTTAATAAATGCTTATTAATTGAATGTTAAAAGACACCAAATTAGCTTAGTAGTCTCCAAATGTCTTCTAAAACAGAGGTGACAAACACTGCCACATGTAGTCCATAACATTCCCAATTTAGCTGAACCAGATTAAAATGTAATTGGAAAATAACAAAACAAATAAAAATACAATAGAATATTAATAATGTTAATATGTGGCTTCCTAAGTACATTCTACAATTTCCTAAGTACATTCTACAATACATTCTACAGGAATCCTTATTTTCTGTTTAATGACCCCATTTGTATTTGAGTTTGATGTCACCATTCTAAAACACTTAAAGGAAAAGGCACTTTTAAACAAAACTTGTCGTGGAGCACTCTCAATAATGTATCTTTAAGAATAAAAATAATAAACAATAATAAAACAAAATTAAATTCTATATCATTATAATGATTAAGCTTGAACAGTGAAAAGTTGAGAAAATGATCTTCTTACCTTCATTATAGAAGCAGGAGACTATGGGTATGAAATATTACATGTGCTGTCAGACATAGTTGATGTCTTGGTTACTTTTGCTGAACAGCTTTAATTCCACTGTCTTGCCCCTGCCCGCTCCCCCCCTCCCTTTTCTTACGAGAAAGTCACTGTTTACAAAGAATGGTTCACTCATAGAGGAGCTGGTAAGGATATATTCAGAGGTAAATTTGATACAAAACCAAAAGAAATACATAAAAAGGGTTGTTTTTTCTAAATAGACACATGAAATAGAAGATGCCATCTTAGAACGTTTAAAGAGTCCATAAATTAGCATTAAAATAAGCTAGCATTTGTAAAGCACTTAGCACAGTGCCTGGCACATAGTATGAGCTACATAAATTCTTATCCTCTTCCCTTTCTTTACATTCTCAGGGCTTCGAACAGTGCCTGACACACAGAAGGTACTTAATAAATGCTCATCGACTTGACTTCTCCATGCTCAAATACTAAGTATGCAATACTGCCTCTCTCCAACCTTTAGATTCCATTAAATCAACAAACTTTCATTAGATACCCTCTACTGTAAAGCACTGATAAGCCCTGAGAATATAAAGACACTAAGTGAAATAGTTATCTACCCTTTTACACCCTTCTTACATTCTACTAGGAAGATACAACATGTATACAAGTAGATAAATAGATAGTATATATATATATATATATATATATATATATATATATATATCAGAGTTTATACTACTCAGAGATATAATGAATATTAGAAAGAGAAGAGAGTACTAATGGATGGGTACAATCAGAAAAAGCACATTTTTCATCAGAATGATGAGTACTTGGGCTGGGCTCTATGAAGGTAGGCAGGAATTCTAAGATTAGGAGGGAGTGCATTCCAAACAGATTTATGGTCCCACAAACAGGCAAGAGATATAATGTTGCATACAGAGAATGGCTAGTTAGTAGGCATGTTTGAATGAAAAATAGTAAAGAAAATAATATTGAAAAGGTAGGTCAGTGTCAAGTTGTGACTTTTATATCTTATCCTTGAGAAAATAAGGGAGCCATAAAATTTTCTGAGTGTGACATAGTTAAATCTGTGTTTTAGGGATGTCAATTTGACAGCTGTGTGGAAGATGGATCGGATAAGTAAGAGACTGGAGGCAGAGAAATCCTAGTTACTATACTAGTTCAAGTGAGGGATGATGAAAGGCTCATAGAAGTAACATGAGTGTAAAGAAGAGAGTATATGTGAGACGTTTCGGAGGCAGACAAGACTTGGCAACTGAATAGAAATAGAGTTTGAGGGAAAGGGACAATAAGTATTCCTCCAAGGCTGTGAGGCTAGAACCATAAGGCAGTTTGGAGAAAGGCTGAGTTTGGGGAGAAAGACAATAAGTAAAAGAATTGGTTAGTTGGAGAAAGAAATATTACAGGAAATAAAATGTATTTATATGTGTGTGTGGAATTGATATATATAAATATATATATAAATATATAAAAATCAAAAGCCATTCCTCAACAGATAAGTGGCCAAAGGAAATATACAGGCAGTTCTGAAGAGAAGAAATGCAATTTACCAGCGATGTAAGAATGTTCCAAATAACAAATAAGAGAAATGCAAATTAAAATAACTGTTGTTTCACCCTTCAGACAATCAAAGATAAAAGATGAAAACGCCAAATTTCAGAGAGGTTGTGGTGAAAAGTGTACAGTGACGAACTGCTGGTGCAATGGTCCAACCATTCTGGAAAACTTTTTTTTTCCAGAACTATACTTAAAAAAAAAACCACTAAGCTGAATATATCCTTTAATCCAGTGACACTACTTAACACTAAACCCCAAGAACGTCAAAAGCAAGAAAATATTTTATACACACACTTATTTTTATAGCAGTACATTTTTTAGAAATAAAGAATGGGGAATAAAACAGATGTTCGTGATTATACTTGAACAAGTGTGGCATATGAGCCAAATGTATTTACTGGGCTTTAAGAAATTAGTAAGATGAAGAATTCAGAAAAACCTGGCAAAACTTGCATGTATAGAGTGATGCGGAGCAAACTGGTCAGAATCGGTAGAATAAATTACATTGACCACAAGAATGTAATGTAAAATAACACAAAAGGCTCTCTAATACAGAGATCAATGATGACTTCAGAGGACTGATGATGCAGCTTGCCTCCTATAGCTCAGCACTGAAGTGGCGATCTAGGCGCAGAACAAGGCTTACATTTTCTACCAAGCTGATGCCTTCTGCCTGACTGTACTTTGCAAAGGGACGGTTCTAAGAAGAAGAGAAGGGATGAATGGGGGTAGGCAGGAAATGACAGTGGTGTTGTGGATAAAGTGCTGGGCTACAGACTCAGATCCCATCTCTGGCACTAGGTATGTGAACCTCCCAAAAAGAGCTGTGTGCTACGGAAACCCAGAAGAGAGCGTACACTGTCACAAGCTCCGAAGGACTTAGGACGTCCCGTTTAGCACTTGAGGTCCCTTTAAACGGCTTCAGGAGAGCGGCAGGTGAGAAAGCCAAATTGCAAGAGTCTGTCTACTTCAAAAAGTAAAACCAGTACAAGTTCAAACCACCTCGTCATCGTCAGGGCGGGCGCTCAGAGACAGAAGCCAAGCACTCGGACCGCCCCAAACCACCCCCCCCCTTGACACCTCCCGGAAACCTCCCCGGGACCAACGGGCCTCAAGAAGCCCAGGTGCGGCACGTTCGTTACCTGCCACGGGCTGGCCTCGGCGCGGGCAGTGCAGCCACCGCGGCGGGATCTTGTTGTGCGCCATGGCCCGGACGCGGCGCCGGGGTGGCCGGGGCCGCTGCACCACCCGCCCCCCGGGCCCGGAGCTGCTCCCCCGCCGGACCCTCCGCCCTGAACGGCCTCTCCGCTCCGCCCGCGAGAGGGGAGGGGGGCAGTTCCCCAAGTCTGCCTGCCGCCGCCGAAAGGACTGCAGCTCCGAGGGCTGCTGCCGCCAACGCGATGCTCCCTCAGCCCAACGTCCAGCCGCTTCCCGGCGCCACTTTCATTCAGACAGGACTCCACAACAGCCGGCGTAACCACAATGCATCGCAACTTCCGCCAACCCTCCGCCCCGCCCCCTCCCCTCTGTCCGCTTCCGGCCAGCAGGCTTTCCTTTCCGAGGTCAGAGTGGGAAAGGAAGAGTTAAAGAGAGGGATGGGGTAGGCATGGGGGCGGAGAGGACGGAGCGTCGGGCGGAGCTGGAGCTCCTCGTGGCGGGGAGGGGGCGGTGACAGAATTCGAGCTTCTTTTCCGAACTTTAGAACTCCTACTCCAGCTCTGCCCACCTCCCTCCCGCTTCTCCCTCCTTCCCCCGCTCTGTCCTCCTCGCTCCCTCGGCTCCCAACCCCTCCAGTCTCCCCTCGGCCTCGCTCTCCCGAACCTCTTTGCCCAGCTCTGTAATCTGCCTCGCCTCGTGATTCTGGTGCCTGGGAGGAAGCCCTGGGAGCTAGACTCATTGTACAAGCACTTGTTAAGCGCCTACTATGGGCCAGATCCTGTTTGTGCACTGGGGGCACAAAGACCCGACACTGTCTTGCTGGAGCTTTCGAATATTGTTAGGAAGCAAACTATATGAGCACATCAGTCAATAAACTAGGTCCTGGGACTACAAAAAGAGGAAACGAGGCCTTGCCCTCAAGGGGCTTACAGTTTAGTAAGGGAGAGAATACACACACGGATATAGAAAAGCAAACTATATCTCGGATAAACAGGGAAAAAATACGAAGGAAAGCCCTGGAACTAAGAAGGGGGAGGGGGAGGCTTCCTGGGGAAAAAAATGGGATTTTAGGGAGGTCAGTAGTTGGAGTATAGGAAGGAGAGCTTTCCAGAATTGGAGAACAGCCTGTGCTGAGAGGTGTCCTGTTTCTGAAACAGGATCAAAGAATATGTGTTGGGGAGTAAGAAGTTGAGAAAACTGAAAAGGTAGGAGGGAGCTAGGTTATGATGGACTTCGAATGCTAAACAGCATTTTTTATTTGCTCCTGTAGGCAATTGGAAGACACTGGTGTTTATTGAGGAGTTGGGGGAGGAAAAGGGGTGTGACATGATCAGATCTGTGTTTTTTTAGGAAAATCATTTTAGTAGCTGAATGGAGAATAGATTGGAGTGGCAGAAACAAAGGCAGACCCACCAGCAGGCTACTGCACTAATCAAGTCGTGGGGTGATGAGGGCCTGAACTGGAGTAGTGGCAGTATCATCAGTACATAAGTAAACGAAAACAAAGTAATTTCAGAGGCTGGTACTCTTAACAAGTAGGAGAATCAGGAAAGTCCCTGTAGGAGATGTCAAGACTTGAATTTAGCCTTGTGAGGAACAAATAAGGCAATACTTGTAAAGTGCTTAGCACCTAGTTGGAGTTTAGTAAATGTGTTTGTATTTCTTTCCTTTTCTTCCTTCTTTCCTAGGGATTGCTAAATTTGGTCTGGGGGGAAGAGAAGGATGGGGACAGCCTATGCAAAAATAGAGAGTAGAATATGGGAAACAAG
>WOXC01011464.1:0-125561 GCA_011680675.1 Gymnobelideus leadbeateri | reverse complement strand
GGTATACCCATACATATGGAATGGGACATAGATAACCAAGCAAAAAGAGATTGAGGAGTGGCCACATTGGTAGGAAGATAAAGAAGTGTTAACTAAAACTCAAAGAGGAGAGATTATCCCAGAGAATAGTGCTTCAGAATGTTAAATGCTACAGAGAAATAAAGGATGAATGAAGATTGAGAAAAGTCCATAGGATTTGCCAATAAATCATCAGTAAAATTGAAGAGAGCCGTTTTAATTGATTGATGAGGTTTTTAAATGTCAGATTGCAAAGGTTTGAAAATTGAGAAGAGAGGAGAGGAAGTGTGGAATGTTTTACTCTGAAAGGGAGAATGTCACCATGATCCTTCATTAAATAGGATGTTTACCTGAGGATATTATAGGATCAAATCAAGGATTTTTTCAGGTTTGGGAAGACCTGGACATGTTTGTAGGCAACAGAAAGAGCCAGCAGATGGCAAGAGATTGAGGTCCAGGGAATAAAGGAATAAGAGTGGAGGCAAATCTACTGGAGAGGGATGATATCAAAGAGACATGTAGAGAAGTCGGCCTTGTCAAGGAGATGGGCTACAGAAAGAAAGTCTAATGGGTTATCTCAAGGATATTTGAAATGTTGAATAAAGTAGAATATTGCTCATGGGAAATGTCCTTTTATTTGGGATGAGGGAGGGGTGGTATAGAATGCTTGAGGAGAGAATTGGGTATAATTTTTGTAACCTATTTTCCAGGGTTGTTGTAAAGTCGAAATAGGGTGATGTATACAAAACATTAGGTGAATGTCAGCTATTATTATTATATCTTGTTAAAAGTGTCTATATATATATATATATATATGTATGTATATATATATATATATATAAAAGTATCTATATCTTGTTAAAAGTAGTTGTGACAATAAGTCTGAATTTTTGGAAGTCCTTTCTTAATATTTGAGTTCAGTGAACCATTTCATGCCCACCGCTAAAACTGTCCTTTTATACATTTGGAGAAGGTGCTTTTACCTAGAGAAGTAAATGAGGATTGTGTTTGTGTGTTAAAACGACTGATGTACCTAATGCAGTCATAAGAGAAATCCATGGCAGCTATTAAGTAAAAATGGAAGCCATCCATTAAAAATCCATTTTAGTAGAAGGCTTGCATTACTGATCATCCTTGAACTTTGTTCAGTAGCTCTTTTCATTAAGAAAAAGAAGTAAAAAAGAAAAGAAAAAAAAGCACCTGGAAGGAATCAAGGACCTGCTGTCTCCATAGTCATAGAAAGCATCTCTTTTGGATTATGGACAAATGCTAAGACTTTGTAGAGTTATGTATTTTTTTTTTAAACATTGGGTTTCTTAGTTTGTTTTAAGTAAATGAGGAGGTTGGATCTAACAATAAGGAGCTTCCATTTATGGATCATAGTTTGGAAGAGACCTCAAAAATAATTTCTGGGGGTTCTTAACATGATTGTGATTTGGGCTATTTTGATCATTGTATTTCAACATAATTGGTTTCCTTTGTAATCATATGTATTTTATGTGTTAAAATATTATTCTGAAGAGTCTAAAGGCTTCCTCAAACTGCCAAGGGGGTTCATGGTAGTTAAGAAATGCTTGTTGAATTGAATTAAAGTGTCTGGGAACTTTCCATATCAAGAGGCTGTCCATTCTGTATATTCTGGTGCATTCCTTAATTATTTTCTGTTCCATAGTGAAAAATACATACTGCTACTCTAGATCTATTTGTTTCATTGGATGCTTTAGAAAAAAAGATTTTTTTATAATAATGATCAATTTTTCCTCCACTAAACCCAAGAACATAATCTTTATGGGGTTCAGTAAAAAATGACTAAATAAAAAATGACTAAAAATCTAAAACTAACATCATCATCTATGACCAAGAGAGGTCTATTGACACCATGAATGTAATGGATATAGTAAAAAGAATGTACCATAAAATAACTTTTTTGAGAGAAGATACAATAATGGAACTATTTGCATTTCTTATTTACAATAAACCACTAAAATTTTAGGCATGCATGGAACTGAGGAAAAAAGGTAACTTCCCACTCAGATCTGGGTTTCTTGAAAGCTTGGATTTTAGTCTTCCTATCACTTAAGAAGTTATAATGTAGATTATTGTAGACGAAGTAGTATATAAGTATAGAGAAAAGCTTATTTGCTCTCTTATATATGTCAGTCTTTTGTTTTTGTTCTAATATTTCTTCCTGTCTGAGTCATTTATTTCTATTTGGTCTATTCTAGTTTTCAGAGTCTATTCTTAAGTTGTACTACTTTCTGTTTTACTACTCATTCTCCTTACATTTCTTTCCTCATGAGCTTTTGTTTCATTATTTATTTCTTCATTTCTTCTAGGAATTCATGAAGTTCTTGTGAAAAATTCTTTTCTCCTTCAAATCTCTGCTTATAGTTGTTATGGAATTAAATTTATAATAATTTGGGATACTTAGTTGATATTTTCTTTGATTTACTCATCTCTTCAGCTTTAATGCCTAAATGGGGGGTTTGTGTTCCTTTCCCTGCAAGTGTTTTTGGATATGATGGTTTGTTCTGTTTGGTCTTTCTGAGTCTCTTGGCTTCTTGCATTGACTTCCATTTCTGGGGTTAAGTTCCTTGATCTTTGAAGTTTAGAATGCTATATTTTTAGGATTCTCTCTGTTGTCTCAGAACAGTGTTAGGGACCTCAGAGCTCCTGGGCCTGGGCTGTTCAGGTCTGAGCACCAAATGGCTCATCACATACCTGCTATCCCCAGGAGCTGGAAGGTTTCTTGGGGGTTTCTCATGCAAGCTTTCTGTCCTTGCTACCTCTGGACTCAGGGCCTTGCAAGCTGTACACAGGACCATCTAGGCTAGTCTGTGTCATTCCTGGTCCTGATAGTGCAAATTTGCACCAGAGCCCTCCATTTCCTATTATTAATTGGCTTCTGGTTGACTTTTTAATAATAGATCTTTTTAAGGTTTGTAAAGTGTTTTACAAATATCTCACTTTACACTCCCAACAACTTTGGGAAATAAGGTGCTGTTTTTAAGACCAGTAGAGAGTAGTGTAGTGATAATTTGGAGAGAAGAGAACATCAAGGAGAAGAGAGCAATCAGCTGTGCTGAAGGCTTTATTTAGAGAGGTCAAGGATAAGTCTTGATAACAGACGTTTGATTGGGCAGTTAAGAGAGTGTTAGTAACTTTGGAGAGAGCAGTTTCTGTTGAATGATAGGGTTCATAGAAAATTAAGAACATAATTAGAGAAAGGAAATGGTGTCACCTATAGGGAGCTTTCTCAAGCAGTTTAGCCAGGAAAGGGAGAAGAGAAATGGGACTTCCACATTGCATATGAAACAATGTATTTGGAGATCCTAGTCTCTTGGCCTTAGACAAAAGCATGAGACACTACTGGAAGGTGTAAAGAGGAAATTTAGAAATAACTTCAAAGATCGTATCTTACACTAATGGTTTTATCCTCTGCTCTACCCAGCTTGCATTTCCATCACAACCTTTGAATCTCAGTATTTTCATCTTTAAAGTCAGGATAATGATATCTGACTTCACATATTGTTTTAATGCTCAAATTATATAGTGTATAGTATTGTTGTAAAGATGTTTGTGAGCTAGCTCTACATAGGAGGGAACAAATATCCACACAAAGGATGTCAATTATGTGATGTATAATTAAAAATAAAACATTAGGAATAAAATGTGCTGTCTTCACTCCCACACCTCAGCAAGTCCCTAAGTTTTCAATATATGGAAAATTCTGGGCATTTTTATTTCAACAGAAGTTTTGTAGGTTACTTAATGATTTCTAAAAACTTATAGGGTCTCAACATATTAGAATTGTGGTAGATTTTCTTTCTGGGTGGAGCTAACTCTGTATTTGATTCTCAGACACATAAATACTCAAGAGATTTGTGATTTCATTGTTGTAGATATTTTCTTCAGTTACAAATCACAATTACTCCTGCCCATCTTGTGTAGTTCTGCTCCATGCCCTCTTATAAAGTTTACCTGGGGTTCACCTGGCGTGGTGGAAACTTGCCTGTCTTTTTTTTTTTTTAAGGCACTGAGAAGGTGTCATTGGAGAATATGAACTAATAATTGCTTATCTCTTGTTCTCACAGTATCAAATGGTAACTGGAGTATCCAGAAGTGACACTCCTTTTACTAGAACTCTGATGCAAATTTCTTCCATGACAGTAGTGAACTCCTTTGTCTCCCTATTTTATATCTTGAGAATGTGATATTACTTATTAGAGCATTGTTAATGTTTTCTGTTATATTGTTCTAGAAATCTTGGGAAATTTTAACTGCATTAAAAATTTCTTGTTGTACTAATTTAAGGTAGCAGTTTGGTCAGATGAGTTAAAACTTTTTTTAATAGCCAATACAAGAACAGTGGAATATTGCATTCTCTGCATCTTTCAATCAGTTGCATTATGGGTGGTCTGATTAATATCCTCTAATGACAAAAATCACTTCTGTTTCTCCCTCTGTTGACCTTTTTCTAAATACTTTTTACTGTTCCCCTTCTACCCCAGTTCTGAATTTCCTTATCTGAGTATAACTTCCTAATATACAATGTTTCTCTTTATTCCTCCCTCCCCAGTCCCTCTTGCCTATCATAATTTCTTTTGAATAATATACCCATCCAGAGCCATGGTTCTGATGGAGGTTTTCTTTTTTTTTTTTAATAATAAACATTTAAAGTTAAATACAAAATAAGAAAAAAAAAACAAATGCTAAACACAAAATAAGAAAAGAAGAAAAGGCATTGCCATGTACACAGCAGAATGTGAGAATTCAAAATCTGCAGCAATAAATTTACATTTGAAGAAAGCCTATATAAGGAATACCATTGTGTTGAGAGCTATCCATCTTTTCTTTGCTTCCTTGTAAATTTTCTCTTGTTCTCTTCTGTGCACTAGAGGTTTTATCTTAAGACTTATCAATACCATGAGATCAGATTTGTCTTTTTGTGTTAGGGCTTCAAGTTCCACTTGTTCTCTAAAATTTAAGAATGTGTAAATTATATTTGAAGCCAAGACTCTTACTACTGCCTCCTTTTACAGATTTTTTTTTCCTCCTGTGAACTTTTGGGTATCTCAACTGTTATTCTTTTTCATTGTATCTACTTTCTATGGCATTTACTGGGGCAGGAAGGGATAGAGGGAAGGGGAGATAGACAGATAGATAGATCGAGAGATAGTCTGTCTTCTCCATTGCTTATCTTTTTTAGTTTAAAACTTTTGGGATTTTCTATTTCTACAATAATTGCTTTTACTGGTAGGTGTCTTAATTTGTTTACTTACCTTCTAGCTTTAGTTTCTAAATTGGAGCTTTGTGCCAGGGTCTGACCCTGCTCTTTGTTGTGTTTTTGGGTGAGGTAGTTAATTAGCCTTCTTGGCCTTGCTTTGGATCACCTAGATACTGGGATCTTGCTTCTACCAGCAATTGATAAATTTTTAGTGCAAGCATTTACATCTCAAAAAGTGATGGAGAAAATGTTAATAATGCAGATTAAACTTAAAAGTATATTGTGCATACCCTATTCCTCTACATTTTGCTAGCACTGCATTGCCTGGGTTCCTGCACTGATTACTTTCTTTTGAAGTTAGGTAATCCTTGCATCTTTTAAATTCAGAATGGATCCTCTGTTGCATTTTGGGACTATGCTAAGGACCTCAAAGACCCTGGGGCCTGGGCCTGCCTCTGCCCCTTTTCCGGGCCTCTAAAGTCCCAGCCCTGCAGCTTTATGACCTCCTTGGGCTTAAGGTAAGGGAAAGGGAACAAAGGGTCTTGATACCTCAGACACAGAGCCCTGCTGTGAGACTGAGTGCCTCTGGCATTTTTCTGCTGTCCTGCCAACTTGTTTGTCTGAACCATGGCTTTTCTTGAAGTCCTCTTTCTTTTATTGCCTGTGGGCTTCTTTAAACCACTGGTATTTCATGATAAAATTGGTGTAATTATCAGTGTGTTCTGTTTTGGGGAAATTTGTAGCTTGCTATTTGTACTTATTTTTTATTATTTCAGTGTGTTGTTTAGTCTTGACACTCAAAGAAGGGATATTTGAGATCTTTCTGCAGGACAAAATTACTGTGCTGTCCTTGACCAAAATTTTATGAAATGCCTTCTGCCTTCATGTTGACTCTGAAACTGCACAGTAATATCCAGCATTAGCTAAGACAGGCTTCCTGATTGGTAGACAGGAGATAGGGACTCTGTTGTGAGGTTTTCCACATACTTTTTGAATTTGGAGGAAAATGTCTCCATCCCCCCCCCCCCCCCCTTCTTTCCCTCCTTTTAGCCTATCTGTGAAATGTCTGACGTAGTTCTCAATTTACAGTTTGGTTTAGGTATTCTCTTCACTTGTAAAAATTGTAACCCAAATCACACTTTGTTATCCTTTGTGATTCTTGTCTAAGTCTACTATCCAAGGCCCTGGAGGCCATCTTCTAGGATCCCTTAAGATTAAATACTAGTGAAGCCCTTGGGCTATCTGTTCTTTCTCATTCACCCAGATACTTTGCCAATCATGTTTTCTGGATGATATCTTTTATATTATTCATGTATAAATCATCATTGGTAATATGCTACATCCATAATTTTGAGTCTTTGGAGATTGTCTGGGATTCATAGCATGAAGCATCCCGTCATAAAAACTGGCGTTGTCAGCACCAGAGATTTATTTAACTGGCGGCACTTCTCTTTTTAGGGGCAGTTTACAGAGCAAGAGCGTTCATTATGAAATTATATAAATGAAATTATACGAAATTTTCCCTTTTGGAAACCATTTGAAATAATTTGTTTGTTAAAATTCCTAAGTAAAAATGGTTAAATAGGTTGAATATAGAAATATATGAAATATATTAATTTGTTGACTTAAGTGAACATTGGATGATTGACTATCTGTGACAGAAATATTTTCAGCGGTATGTTGGGAGATTTTTCTTAAAAGGACCTGAAAGTTGTTCAGAAAAGTTCCCTGGAAACATGGAATACCTTTACATTGTTATTATTAGTACAGTGGCTATAAAAAGTTACATATGGATGCCATATGATAACAAGTCTTGGACTTGGATTCCAGTTGTGGACATTTACAAAACTTCCATGGAGTCCTTGGCACTTTGAGGGATCAAATTTTGGTTAATTTTTTGGGGCCTTACACATTGTTAAACACATTTGGCTACTCCATAATGCTTCCTCATGGTGAAAGTAACCAGGTTAAAAGAGCTTTTTTGGACATTTTTAGTATTAGTGTCTTTTAAATATAGAATTTTGTGATGTGAATAGAACAGATGATTTTTCAGAGATTGTGGTATTCTATTTGAATAGATTATTGAGCAGTTACTCAGAGGAGAAATTCTGCCCTAGAAATATAGCAGTTGGTTTAATATCATAATTTTAGTGGATATTCTTCCTGTTGAAGAAGAATGAACTTCACATTGGTATGTTACCTTACTTACAACTAGAGGCATTTGGAGCTTTTCTGTAAGAATGATCAGTTAGGGGGGTGGCTAGGTGGCGCGGTGAGTAAGAGTGCTGGCCTCGGAGTTGGGATGACCCGAGATGGAATCTGGCCTCAGAAAATGAGCACCCACACATAAATAGTGACTAGCCGTGTAACCTTAAGCAAGTTACTTAACCCCAATTGCTTTAAAAAAAAAATGGTCAGTTAGAACTTTATACTGGGAAATAATGTATATGTATATTTTAAGGAACATTGTATAGAAAGAATTAGTTTAAAAAGTAACTTATTGTGAGGCAATGTGACATTATAACTATTGTAATAATGTACTTTTAAAATAAAAATAATGATTAGTGCCATAAAATACAACTGATTTAACAGCATTGAAAATTGCATATAATACCCTTGTGTATGATTCTACACTATTTCACCTTTGGCCTGTGTTATTTCCTGGAAGGAGCCAGCTTTCCAACAGGGGAATTCATTGAACTGAGTAAGAATATAAGTTGAGAATGGATACATTAAATAAATGTGTACATTTGGAAGCATAGAAACTAGGACAGCATTGGATTTTTTTCATATTTAGGTTTTTGAAGTAACCTTAAAGTTGTTTTACATTTATCTGCTTCCTTTAATTTTTTTTTTGAGGGCAGTTGGGGTTAAGTGACTTCCCCAAGGTCATATGGCGTGTGTGTGTGTATGTGTGTGTGTGTAAAAGTGTCTGAGGCTGGATCTGAACTCAGGTCCTCCTGACTCTGGAGTCTGCGCTCTACTAACTGTGCCACCTAGCTGCTCCCTTCCTTTAACTTTAAGAAAAAGTATGTTTGATTACACATGCAAGGATTTCATTAGTAAATATTACAACCAATTTAACATTTATTAACAATAACTGGAGATAGTGAAATAATCTATACTTGGCAAAGAGCTTCCATTCTAATTTGTAAAACAACAAACAAATAAACATACATGCATGCATACATACATACACTTTTGTATATATTTTAACACAAGATAGTATGAGAAGGAGGGCACTCATGGTTGAGGGCTTAGGAAAGCCTTTGGGTAACTAATAATGCCTCAGCTGCTCTTAGAGGAAGAGAGTATTATATAGAAATAAGGATGGCGTCACCATCCAGCGGGAGGGGGTGGTTGGGGGCGACTTGTAGAAAGGCATGGAGACAGGAGATGGAGTGTCATGCATCAGAAAGTGAAAGAATGCCAGTTTGGGTGGATATGAAGGTATTGGGGATGGCCAGTGAGTTGAGGAAGATAAATTGGGGCCTGGGTATGGGATTTAAAAATTAAATAGAAAGTTATATTTTATTTTAGAAATAATAAAGAGACTCTGGAGTTGGTTGAATAGGAGGGTTACATGGTTATATTTGCACTTAAGAAAAATCATTTTACTAGCAGTATGGGGGATAGATTGGAGTAGGGAGAGACCTGAAGCAAGGGAAACTAGTTAGAAGGCTGTTGTAAAAATTTTTGTGAGAGATTGATAAGAGCCTGAACTAAAGTGCTGTCTGTGCAAGTGGAGAGAAGAGGTTGGATGCAAGAAATATGAAAGTAGAAATGGCATGACTTGTCAAATGGCTGGTGATATGGTGTGAGGAGAAGTGAAGAGTGGAGGTAATGCTTCAGTAATAGACTTGGGGGACTTGAAGGATGGAGAAGCTTGGAAGAGGGGAGAGCTTGAGGGAAAGATGAATTCAGTTTTGGACTCACTGAGTTTAAGATCCCTAGAACATCCAGTTTGAAATGTCCAATATGCAGTTGGTAATGTAGAACTAATTTCTTGGATTGAGTATATAGATCTAGAAGTCATCTGCATAGATGAGAGTTAAACCCATGTGACTCAATGAGGTTACCAAGAGAGAATATAAGGGGAAAAGAGAAGGCCTATAATAGAACCTGTGTATCTCTGTCTCCATTTATTTCTCCTTTTCTGTTTCTCTCATGTGTATACTAGCAAGTTCTTTACTTAGAGATGATGGTTAAACTTTTGGAAGCTGATGAGCTTGCTGCAGAAGAGTTTAGAGAGAGAAGAGAATAGAACCTATGGCAAAACCTTGGGGGAGCACTTCACACTTTGGGATCTTCTTGTGGAACTAGGAAAGGAGACAGAAGAAGTGGTCAGACAAGTCAGAGGAGAACCAGAGAAAATTATGGGCACAAAAAACAGAGAGGATAGATTATGCAAGAAGAGGGGATGCTTGAGTGTCAAATGCAGCAGATAGGTTGAGAAGGATGAGCATGGAGAAAAGGCCATGAGATTTGATAATGGAGGGATTATTGGTAACTTTGCAGAGAATGGTTTCACCTGAGTGCTGGTATCAAAAGCCAGACTTCAAAGAGTTGAGGAGTGAGTGAGAGGGGGAGAGAAGAGAGTATGTAAAGTGTATAGGGTGTTTAAGGGGAAGTAGCACAACAAACTACAGAGCCACAGAACCCACAAAGTGACAAGAGAGAAAAAAGTCTCCCACTGAAGACAGCCTGGCAGGCGGACAGGAAGGGCCGATCGCACTGAGCTGGGAGTCCAGCACAGTCCCCACAATCAGTGGTGGCCAGAGCAGACGTCAGGAGAGTGAAGCATCAGCAGCTGTGGCGGTTTCCAGACTTCTCAACCCATAAACACCAAAGACAAAAGTAAAAGGTCAGTGTGGATGGAAGACCATGGTCCAGCCCCTGCCCCTGGGTGAGAAGCGGCTGAGGTGCAGTAGCTGTACAGCCCTTCCATGTGGCTGCTTCAGGAGTTCCTGGCCTGCAGATCATAGGGGGAACCAAGTGACTATTCAGAAGGTAATCACTCTTGCTTTAACCTGCTTGGATCTGGATTGTGGTCTTGGGTGGTGCTCCTGGGGTGTGTGGCCAGTGTGCCAGAGCTTGTGGGGGCTGTAGAGAGGGTCCCCTCCTAATAGCTCCAGCAGCTGTGGAAACCCCGGCAATGAGACAAAGCTCTCTCCATTCTGGAAGCAGAGTTTTACTGTGGCAAAGAGCTCAAAAGTCAAGTAATTGGCTGGCAATATGAGCAAGGAGAGGAAGAACAAACAGACCATACAATCCTTTTTTTGGGGACAAAAAGGATCAAAGCATGAAACAGGAGAAAGACAGCCTTCAAGAAAAATATGAATTAGATTACAGGCCATGGAGGATCTCAAGAAGGATTTTGAAAATCAAGTAAGAGAAGTGGAGGAAAAATTGGGAAGAGAAATGAGAATGATGCAAGAAAATCATGAAAAGAGAGTTAAGAGCCCTGCTAAAGGAGCCCCAAAAATTCTGTGAAGAAAATAACATATTAAAAAATAATCTAACTCAAATGGCAAAAGAGGCTCAAAAAGCCAGTGAAGAGAAGAATGCCTTAAAAAGGTGAATTTGCCAGATGGGAATTTCAAAAACTCACTGAAGAGAATAATTCCTTCAAAATTAGATTGGAGCAATTGGAATCTAATGACTATACTATACTATAAAGCAGATCCAAACAAATGAAAAAATAGAAGGCATTGTGAAATACCTCATTGGAAAAACCACTCACCTGGAAAATTGATCCAGGAGAGATAATTTAAAAATTATTGGACTCCTGTAAGCCATGATCAAATAAAGAGCCTAGACACCATCCTTCAAGAAATTGTCAAGCAAAATTGCCCTGACATTCTAGAACCAGAGGGCAAAATAAAAATTGAGAGAATTACCTATTGCCTCTTGAAAAAGATCCTCAAAAGAAAACTCCTAGGAATATTATAGCCAAATTCTAGAGTTCCCAGGTCAAGGAGAAAATCTTGCAAGTAGTCAGGAAGAAACAATTTGAGTATTGTGGAAACACAATCAGGATAACATAAGACCTATCAGCTTCTACATTAAGGGATCGAAGGGCTTGGAATATGATATTCCAGAGGTCAAAGTAGCTAGGACTGAAACCAAGAATCACCCAGCAAAAGTGAGTATAATGCTACAGGGGAAAATATGATCATTCAAAGAAATAGAGGATTTTCAAGCATTCTTTTTTTTTTTTTGGAGGGTAATTGGGGTTAAGTAACTTGCCCAAGGTCACACAGCTAGGTTTTTGTTTGTGTGTGTTAAGTGTCTGAGGCCAGATCCGAACTCAGGTCCTTCTGACTCCAGGGCCAACACTCTACTCACTGTGCCACCTGGCCACCCCATTTTCAAGCATTCTTGATGAAAAAACCAGAGCTGAAAAGAAAAATTGACTTTCAAATATAAGAAGCAAGAGAAGCATGAGAAGGTAAACAGGAAAAAGAAATCATAAGGAACTTATTAAAGTTGAACTATTTATATTCCTACGTGGAAAAATGATAATTGTAACTCAAGACTTTTCTCAGTTTGAGGATAGTTGAAGGGAATGTGTGTGTGTGTGTGTGTGTGTTTGTGTGTGTGTGGGTGTGTGTGTATCTAGATAGATAGATGTATGTATAGGAGGGTGTATGTCCATATAAATATGTGAGTGTGGGCACATGTATGTTCATGTATACATAGACAGAGGGCACAGGATGAGTTGAATATGAAGGGATGATATCTAAAAAATAAAATCAAGAGGTGAGCGAGGAACTATATAAATATATAAATAATATAAATTATAAAATAAAAAATATAAATTATATAAATAAAATAATCTCTCCCTTTCTCCTTTTCCCAATAGATTAGGGTAAATTATCTCATATAAAAGAGGCAAGAGAAAACTGTTACAATGGAGGGGAAGAGCAGGAAGGTGAAAGGGAATGGGACAACCTGATTCTCATTGAATTTAGCCTAAGGGGGGAATAGCATATATACTCAATTGGGTATCAATTGATACAGGAAAATAGGGGGGTAGGGGATAAGAGCGGGGATGATAGAGGGGAGGACAGATTGGGGGAGAAGGTAATTAGAAGGAAACATTTTTGAAAAGGTATAGCGTCAAAGAAGAAAATAGAATAAGTAGGGGGTGGGATAGGATGGAGGGAAATATAGTTAGTTTTTCACAATATAACTTCTATGGAAATGATTTGGGTAACTACACATGTACAACCTATATTGAATTGCTTATCTTCCTAGTGGGGGCGGGTGAGGAGGGAAGAAGGAAAAAAATCTGGAAGTTTTAAAAACAAATGTTAAATACTTTTTTTACATGCGACTGGGAAATAAGATATAGAGGCACTGGGGTATAGAGATCCATCTTGCCCTACTAGAAAGTTAGAGGGGTGATGGGGGAGGATATCAGAGAACAGATTCGGGGAAGTGGTATTCAGTAGGCTTGTTATTTTGGAGTAGGGGTAGGGGAAAGATGGGGAGAAAAATTGTAACTCAAAAATCTTGTGGAAATGAATGTTGGAAACTAAAAATAATTTTTAAAAATGCCAGTGTTGATAGATCAGAGAGTACATAGAAGGCTGTAAAAGGTAGGAAGAAACAGATTATAAAAGAGCTTTAAAATCAAGCACAGAATTTTATATTTGGTCATGGATGTAATAAGGATCTGCTGTTATTTATTGAGTAGAGGATTGACATCGTCAGACCTTTGCTTTAGGAAGATCTGCAGTATGTGAGTACATTTTATATTGTAACAAGCTAAAAGAGGTATAATAATCAAAAGGTCAGAAATCAAATTCATTTTCCCTTTGACATCCTCTCCTCCCCATTCTGAGCAGAGCTCTTTGCCTATAATAGGCAGTAATTGAATAAATGAATGAAACAAATATTGTATTGAAGGTACCATCATACAACTTACTGAGTTGGTAGTTGTTGTGGAAATGGTACTGTTTGGACATTGCAGCACACGGATGTTTCTTGTCTTACTCACTTTAGATGACTTAAGTGACTTTAAATGACTTAGAAGTCTTCCTTTTCAGAAAGCTAAGTGACTTTAAATGACTTAGAAGTTTTCCTTTTCAGAAAGCTAAGTAACATTTTATTACCCAGAAAACAATTTCAGGTAATAAAAAAGTAGAATTTTCCCTCCTGGTTTGATTCTTGCTGTTACTAGTTTTTAATCTGGAAAAGAGAAGTTCCTGAAGTAATTTTTTTTAATGAGTTTTTTTATCCAACTCTTGGATGGCAAATGACTTTCATAGCTAAATGTAACACATTACAGTATGCTTAGTGTTCATTTCACTTTTATTTTCTCAGTATGGGCTCATTTAAATATAAGGGTAATTTCGATAACCCTGAAACTATAAACGAAACTAAAATGTAGATGTTATTTATAACAAGCAAGAGAAGCCCCACATCACCCTAAATCCAAAACCCTCATGCTGCAACCCACAATCTGAAATGAGAGTTGATATTACTTTCATATTCATTTATCTTTTATAGCTGTGCATTATAACTTTACATGCAATCATTTTAAGGTAAAATGAAATAGATACAGTTGATACTGTCACTTAAAAAATGAGGCTTTTTGGGAAGAATTTTTGAGCTAGCATTAAAATTGGAGCCAAGGTATATGTTCTGGATGGGTTGTGGTATAAAGGTTACAAAATTTCCATCAGAGCTTTCATTTCTGTACCAGGTATTGTTGAGTCCTAGTGGCTACATTAAGTGGACTTCCTGACACTGCACCATGGGAGAATATTGAATTTCTTATTATTGTATTTGGAGAGAGCTGTTATTGAAGATACTGCTGTGGTGTGGAGTGAGTTCCTTCATTACCACTGAGGGTTTTTTTTTTTTTTTTAACCTGTACCTGCTTAGGAAGGGGCTTGTCACTAAGGGATTTTGAAGTTCACATGTGAAATTTTTCTTAGAAATTATTAGCAGATCAAGACAATTCTGTCGTAAACATTATGTATAGAGTAATGTTTTTTTCCTTGTAAAAACCTGCCAACTACTGGATGAAAACATTAGCTGCTTTTGTAAATCCAATAGAACTCACTGGATCTTGTACTTCCTTAGTTGTCTGCAAAAGCATAGGAAATTTCCAGGGCTATGATGATAATATTGCTGTTTAGTTCTGTTGAGGACAAAAGTAAACATTGTTCCTTTTAGTTTACATTCATCTGTGTGTTTTGGATAGTCTTAAGACTACCAAAGAGAAGACAGATTATATGGTAAAGGGTGACAAGAATATTTTTAACAACCTGACTTGCAAAAATGTTGAGGAGAAAATATCCATGATAATAACCCAACACTGTCTCTCTCTCTCTCTCTCTCTCTCTCTCTCTCTCTCTCTCTCTCTCTCTCTCTCTCTCTCTCTCTCACACACACACACACACACACTCACTCACTCACTCACTCACATTAAATAACTTGATTCCAGTTGTTGCAAAGCTTTGAAATCAGTGATGAAATTCCTTGTTATAATGCAGTTTGTTAATGCTAATAATACCGTTTTGCTTTCTCTGTTATGTTCTGTGTTTTGATATTGATATTTTTGATATCTTTGAATTTGATAATTCTGCTATTCCACAAAGGGAATTATGTATTATCACTTTCATCCTGGCTTTGGAAGGAATTAGAATTCCCTCATCCTTGTTTTTTTGCCTCATTCTTCCTTTCTTATTGCCCCTGCCTTGTAGCCATTCTTCTTTGAAAGTTCATTTGAACAAGTTGGGAATACATTTTAAATGACTTTATTTAGGTTAAACAAACTCACTTTTGCCCAAGGAAATAATTTAACCCTCTAATACTGCTTCCCTTGAGGTGATATAATTGGTGGCTTTCTACTACCTCCCACTGTGTGTATTTCTCATTTTTCTTTCTTTCCTTTTTCTGTTTTCCTGTTTTACTTTGCTGCCTCTCCCTACCCCCATTTTTTCCTTCTCATCTATTCTGTAGACTTTATCCATACCCAACTGCTGATTAAGTCAAGCATTTATTAAGTGCCTACTGTGTGCCATGCACTGTGCTGAGCACTGGGGATATAAAGAAAAGCAAAGAATGTCCTTTGCCCTCAAGGAACTCACAGAGGAGACAACATGCATGCAACTATGTAGAGACAAAATATGTACAGGACAAATTGGATAAATATGGGATATACAGGATAAATTTCAGAAGGAAGGTACAAGCACGAATAGGGCCCTGGAAAAACTTCTTGCAGAACATGGGATTTCAGCTGAGACTTAAAGGGGACTAGGGAAGCTATGGAAGCCAGAAGACATGAAGGGAGATATCTCAAAACAGCAATGAAGGTTTAGTAAGATTTGGGACACTAGAATTCCAGGCTTGGAAGAAAGTCAGTGAAAATGCATGGAGGTAGGAAATGAAGTGTCTTGGATCTTAGATTATGTGTAGGGGAGTAAGGTATTAAAAAGACTGGAAAAGTGGGAATATGCCAAGTTATGAAACTTGAGCCTAAATCTGAATTTATTTAATGGGAAGAGAGGATGATATGGTCAGATCTGCACTTCAGGAAGATCACTTGGGCAGCTGAATGGGAAAAGAATTGAGGCAGAGACTACCCAGCAGCCTATTATAGTGGTCCAGGTATAAGGTGATGAGGGCCTGTACCTGGCTGCAGGCAGTCAGAGAAATAGATAGGAAAGCACATGTTTTCCTGGCTTAATTATAAAACTTTTACTTTCAGGAGCTCAATTTTTTTTTTTAAATGAAAAACCTTGATTTTCTTTCTTTCTTTCTTTCTTTCTTTCTTTCTTTCTTTCTTTCTTTCTTTCGAGGGGGGAAGGCAGGGCAATTGGGGCTAAATGACTTGCCCAAGGTCACATGGCTAGTGTTCAGTGTCTGAGGCCGCATTTGAACTTAGGTCCTTCTAACTCCAAGGCTGGTACTCTATTCACTGTGCCACCTAGCCACCCCAAAATTCTCCTTTTCTTCAAAACATTTTGAAAGATAAATTTTATTGATTCCTTTTGTATATAGTAGTTAAGTCCTGCAAATCCCTTTTAGTATCCACTTTAATTCCCTTGAAACACGTCCTGTAAGAAAGAAAAACAATTAAACAAAAACAACCAATACAGTAGTATCCTTGCCAACATATAAAATAGTTTTGTCTTAGTGTTCTCCAGTCTTTGTTCTTCGAGGGGGGCTTCTGATTGCTCTCCTAGAGCTATCTGTGCTGAGATTATCTCTAATTTATCCTGTAAATTTCTTATTTCATTATAGTTGTTTGCATGTCTCTCCATTAGAATGTGAGGTCTTTGAGTGCAGGGATTGTTTTATACCATTTTTTTTTTTAATCTCCAGTGCTTGGTACTGTGCCTGACACATAGGAGATACTTAAATGCTCATTGACTAGAGACTATAGAGTTTGGAGGAGTCTGTGATAGAGAGTTTAGATATTTTGTGTAACCAAAGTATAGTTTGGACTGGAAAATATTGTTTTAAATCTATGATAGTGGCCCAGTGATATTGCTTAGTCCTTCTGTAGGTATTCAGTAGTACAGAGGTTAATTGAAAATAGGATCTTTGCTTTTGGAACATGATAATATATATTAGTTCACCATATTTGGGATGGAAATCTTCATGATGGTCAATTTAAAATCACTAGTTTTGTTTGATTTTGGAGGTTAAGTGACTTGCCCAGGGTCGCACAGTTACTAAGTGTCCATGGTCAGATTTGAACTCAGGTTTTCCCGACTCCAGGGCTGTCGTTGTATCCAGTGTGCCACCTAGCTGCCTATAACCACTAGTTTTGGAATTAAAAGACTTATATTCATGTTAGCTGTGTGCTGGTGCAAGCCCATTTCTTCATCTGTAGGAAAGTAGGAGAAAATACTCTCCATACCTGTGAGAATCAGAAGAGGTGATAGGTTTCTTATCCATAAAGCAGTATATAAACATAAGCTGTTTTTATTACATGAGAAGCATGTGATAAAGCAGTAAAATTTTGTTACATGAGAAACAATTTGTCTTCCTACGATATTCTTTTCCCTCTTCACACACATTCCACTACTCTGATTTTGAAGAAGCAACAGTTTTTCAGTGAGATGATAGCAGTTTGGAATAATCTGGAGTACTTTTAGTTCCTTGGCCTGCTTTAATAGTGATTAATGGGATGTGTTGTTTTGTCTAAATTTGTTGCACATTGAAAAATCAGTAATGTAAATTTTAATGTTTTCTCACTAAAATCTTTTTAGTTTTGGAAGATAATAAGTGAATTTTTTCTAGAAAACAAGGCTTATTCCTTTTGAGTCATCTTTGGCTAATCCTTTTCCATCATCCCTTTCAAACTCCCCAAGTACTCTTGATTCTTTCTTTTACAAGAATATCCTGTTTGCCTTTTTTCTTCATTCCTACAACTATTGTCTTTTTAATGTCAATTGTCTTTTAAATAAATACAATTATGTTAGTGTATTATTTTTCTCAATGGTTTGTTTCCATTCTCTAACATTTAATCATTGTTATTTCCTTTTCCAAGATTGGTTTTTCTAAAACATAACTTTGATTATATTTCTTTTTTGGAACTTCGATTGGGTCCCATTTGTCTGCTGAATCATTTTTTCATCCATTATATGTCCTTAGTCTGTCTATTTTTGATTGTAGGGTCCTGAAGAACACCATGAAATCTGGAAGGGATCCCTAGTAGCGTTGTGACTTATGCCAAGGAAATTTTGACACAAATAGACAAATGCAGTTATACAAGAGTGTGAGTTAACTTGAAGCAAAATAAAATAATTACATTTATCAATTTATGCAATAAATCTTGCAATTTTTTACATTTTAAATTTTAAAAGCACTTTATATGAAACATGTCTGTCTTTACTGTAGTCATGAGTTTTATAAGATGTGTCATTTGGTTCAAAAGATTTTGATGTTCTCTACTTCTTAATAATCTTCACTTTTATCACTTTGGATATTAAGCATACCTTTGATCTTCCAAGGCCAACCTTGATTGTAATCTATGGGTTTTCTTTTTTCTTTTCTTTTTTTTTTTTTTTGAGGGCAATTGGGCTTAAGTAACTTGCCCAGGGTCACACGACTAGGTTTTTGTTTGTGTGTGCATTAAGTGTCTGAGGCCGCATCTGAACTCAGGTCCTCCTGACTCCAGGGCCGGTGCTCTACTCAGTGCGCCACCTAGCCGCCCCGATCTATGGGTTTTCAATGGAATTTGAATTAGACAAATTCCCAAGCCATTAAGTGTTTACTTTCATCTTTTTGATACATTTCTTTTTTTTTTAAGCAATTGGGGTTAAGTAACTTGCTCAAGGTTACACGGCTAGTCATTATTTGTGTGTGGGTGCTCATTTTCTGAGGCCGGATTTGATCTCGGGTCATCCCAACTCCGAGGCCGGCGCTCTTACTCACTGCGCCACCTAGCCGCCCTTGATACATTTCTTGACATTTTGTGATATGTGGCCTGGTCTGAGGTGGTTGTATTGCGTTATTCCCTTTTCATTTGGAAATTTCTTTAATTTTGTAACAATTCTCATTTTATCACTTTATCAGAGTTTATAATTGCCTCATTAAGGCAGTCCTCAAAAGAACCAGGCAAACTACAAGTAAAAAAAAAATCCCCAAAACATTTTTTGGGGATAGATGTTTTGTTGTCTAAAGATTCCTAGATCTTAAATGTACTTGACTTTCTTATGACAGCAGTTTTGTCTTGAATGAAAAAAATGCATTTCATATTAAAAATGACTGTTCCCCACTTTTCATTTTAGTCTTTGGATTTTCTTGCTCATGAAAAACTTCCTTTCCTGGGAAGGACTTCCGTTTGTAGCAAGTTAGCAGCTACTTGATATCCTGTACTGTTCATTCTTCCTTTTTGAAGAGGACAGTGACATCCTAGGGTGGTCTTGACTTGCCCATGAACTGGGTTTAGGCGATGCAGACTTGCACATAGTTGTCAGCCTCACTCTTTTCCAGAGTCACCAAAGTCCAGTGACAAGACAAAAGTTAAGATGACTGGCAGTGTCCTGGAATATAGTGTCTTTGATGTCTGACCAAATTCTAAGCAGTCCAAAGCATGCTTGTTCAGCTGCCTTCAAGGCTGGTAGAACAAATTGTTCTCATCTGTACATTCTACCAGGGGATGTTTTCACATGCTTGGGGTAGGTACCCCCAACCTGCTTTAGCCCATCTGCCAAGAGCTTTAGTGGGGTGTGGCTGCTGCATATTGGACCCAGAGGTGGGGGTCAGGTGGCAGGTAGACACCAGAGGTGGATAAGCAGCCTTGTAAAGGTCTCAGCAAGCTCAGAAGTGCTAGTCCTCCCTGAACAACTCACACACCCTATATGCCATACTATAGAAGGGTCAACAACAGGCCCCCCCCTCAGAAATTCTTTTCTTTTTTCTTTTGAAGATTGATTCAGCTTTTTTTTAGTAATAGTTTGTCAGTTCTTGGCTTCAATTTTTGTTTTCCTTTTTTTTTGTTCTTCATTGTAACTGATCCTATATTTTCTAAAATCATATTTGATGTTTTTCAGTCACTAAACTCTACTTTCTTGTTCTCATCTCGTCCATATCTCCCAATTGAAAACTAAAGAGAAACAAAACTTGCTGCAAAGATTTGCAGACAAGGAAAACAAAAACACATTTCTACTTTGGCCACATTGAAAAAAAAGTGTCTCTTTCTCTACTTCATCTCCTTTTTAAGGAGGTGGGTAGCTCGTTTCATCATCAGTCCTTTGGAATCATAATTGGTCATTATGCTAGTAAGAGTACCTAATTCTTTCAGAGCTGTTTACCTTTACCATGTTTTGTCATAGTATAGATTGTTCTGGGTTTATGTTGTCTTGTTTTTTAGAGTGGGGAAGGCAAGGCAATTAGGGTTAAGTGACTTGTCCACGGTCATACAGCCAGTAAGTTTAAGTATGCTAAGAGTCTGAAGCTGGATTTGAAGTCAGGTCCTCCTGACTCCAGGGCCTGTGCTCTATTCATTGCTCCACCTAGCTACCCCAAGTTGTTGTGGTTTTATTCACTTTACTCTGCATCAGTTCACAGAAGTCTTCTCAGTCTTCTGGTCCTCTGTTTACTGCTCTATGCTGCCTGACTAATGGAAACATCGACTCTTTCCAAGAGAGGCTGAACTTTCTTCACCTGTTAATGTTCTAAGAAGGGTAGAATGATTAGGAAAAAAATCACAAGCTAGAGTCTTTTTTTTCTTTTCTTTTTTTGCTTTTTGGAGGGCAATTGGGGTCAAGTAACCTGCCCAAGGTCACACGGCTAGGTTTTTTTGTTTGTTAAGTGTCTGAGGTGGGATCCAAACTCAGGTCCTTCTGACTCCAGGGCCAGTGCTCTACTCACTGCGCCACCTAGCTGCCCATTAGAGTCTTTTTATATTTCTTTCTCAAGGCTAATCATTTATTTTGAATGCGGTCTACTGGCAGAGCCAAGATGGTGGAGTAGAAGTAGGAACTTGGTATGAGTACCCCCTCCAACCACCTCAAATACCTGTAAAATATGACTCTAAACAAATTTTAGAGCTACAGAACCCACAAAGTGACAGAGAGAAATAAATCTCCCTCTGAAGGCAGCCTGGCAGGCCAACAGGAAGGGTCTGTGACACTGGTCTGAGAGCTGAGTGCAGTCCCTCGTGAGCCACACTGTCTGAGGCCCAGGGTGGCCCTGACCAGTGGCACAGACTGGCCAGAGTAGACTTCAGGATAGTGAATCACCAGCAGCCGTGATGTTTTCCAGACTTTTCAATCCATAAACGCCAAAGAGAAAGTAAAAGGTCAGTGGAGAACTCTGTTGGAACCAGGTGATGGAAGAGCCTGGTCAGGCCCTTGCCCCTGGCTTGAAGGGTGGAGGAGGCTTAGTGGCTACAGCTGCTGCTGCTGCATGGTTGCCTCCATAGGTCCTGGCCTGCAGATCACAGGGAGACCAAGTGACCATTCAAAGGGTAATTGCTCTTGTTTTGACCTGTTTAGATCTGGATTAGATCTGGTGTTGGTCCTGGGGTATGTGGCCAGTGTCCCAGAGCTTGGGGTGTGTGTAGAGAGGGCGCCCTATTCATAGCTCTGACAACATTTGCAGAAAACCCCAGCAATTTGGGTCATAGCTATCTACACTCTGGAAGCAGAGTTCTACAGTAGCAAAGAACTCGAAAATCAAGTAATTGGCTGGCAAGATGAGCAAGCAGAGGAAGCGCAATCAGACCATGGAATCCTTTTTTGGGGACAAAAGTGATCACAACATGGAACCAGAAGAAGTCAGTGAAGTGAATGAGGTCTATTTTGAGTAAATGAAAATGTATTTGAATTACTAGTTATACTTGTGTGTCATTTTAAAATTTTCTCTAGCACTCTCAGACTCAAAATCCTTATGTGTAATTGTCTTATTAAAAATTATGCTTCATGTTTCTAGAAAGAACTCCTGATTTAATCACTTTTATTTTTTTTAAATTCTTTATTAACTTCTGTTTTACTTCATTCATTTCTGCCAATTTTTGTGTTACAAATTTTCTCCCTGTTTTACCCCTACCCACCGCCCCAAAGTAGCAGTCCCCCAGGATATCCCCTCCTATTATTTCCCAATTACATGTAAAATAGTATTAATAACAGTATATATATAATGCATATAAATAAATAAATAAATGTTTAAACATGTGGTTTTAAAACTTTAAATTCCAAATTCATTCCCTTCCTCCCTTATCACTCACCCTTACTGGGAAGATAAGCAGTTCAATATGGGTTGTACATGTGTAGCTAATGCAAAACACTACCATAGTAGATATGTTGTAAAAGACTGATTATTTCCCTCCCTCCTATTCCACCTCCCACTTGTTCTATTCCCTACTTTTGTCCTGCTCCTTTTCAAAAGTGTGTGCTTCCTACTTCCCTCCCACCCAGCCTGCCCTCCCTTCCATCCCTCTCATCCCCTTCCCCCCTACTCTCCTGTAGGGTGAGATACCCTATTTAGTGTGTATGTCATTCCCTCCCTGAGCCAAATTCAATGATCAAAGGTTATAAGGTTGACCTATTCCCTTATGCCTTCCTGTTCTTCCCCTCCATTGTACCCATTTTCCCTTGCCTTTTTTATATTAAATAGTTTGCCCCATTCTGTCTCTCCCCATCTCCTCTAATTATATTCCTCTCTCACCTCTTGGTTTCACCTTTTAAGTATCATCCCTTCCTATTAAATTGGTCCTGTGCCCTCTATCTATGTATACCTGTAAACAAGAATACATATGTGAATGTGTATATATATGTTTACAGGTATATATATATATATACATATATATACACACATTCACATATGTATTCTTACGCCTATATACCTTCCAATAAAGACTATATATATATTTCTATTCCCTTCAACTATTTTCATACTGAGAAAAGTCTCCTCAGTTACAATTATCATTTTTCCATGTAGGAATATAATTTTTTTTTTAAAGCAATTGGGGTTAAGTAACTTGCTCAAGGTTACACGACTAGTCATTATTTATGTGTGGGTGCTCATTTTCTGAGGCCGGATTTGATCTCGGGTCATCCCAATTCTGAGGCCGGCGCTCTTACTCACTGTGCCCCCTAGCTGCCCCTTTTAGGGCAATTGGGGTTAAGTAACTTGCCCAAGGTCACAGGACTAGGTTTTTGTTTGTGTGGGTTAAGTGTCTGAGGCTGGCTCCGAACTCAGGTCCTTCTGACTCCAAGGCCGGCGCTCTACTCACTGCGCCACCTAGCTGCCCCGAATATAATTAGTTCAACTTTTATAAGTTCTTTGATTTCTTTTCCCTGTTTACCTTCTCATGCTTCTCTTGCTTCTTTTATCTGAATGTCAAATTTTCTACTCAAGTCTGGTTTTTTCTTCAAGAATGCTTGAAAGCCCTCTAATCCACTGAATGACCATATTTTCCCCTGAAACATACTCAGTTTTGCTGGGTAGGTGATTCTTGGTTTTAATCCTAGGTCCTTTGTCCTGCAGAATATCATATTCCAGGCCCTTTGATCCTTCAGTGTAGAAGCTGCCAGATTCTGTGTTATCCTGATTGTGTTTTCACAATATTCAAATTGTTTCTTCCTGGATTCTTGTAATATTTTCTCCTTGATGTGGGAATTCTGGAACCTGGCTATAATATTCGTAGGAGTTTTCTTTTTCAGATCTTTTCCAGGAGGTGATTGGTGGATTCTTTCAACCTCTATTTTGCCTTCTGGTTCTGAAATATCAGGGCAGTTTTCCTTGAATATCTTGGAGGATGATTTCTAGGTTCTTTTCTTTGATCATGGCTTTCAGGTAGTCCAATAATTTTTAAATTATCCCTCCTGGATCGATTTTCCAGGTCAGTGGTTTTTCCCATGAGATATTTCACATTGCCTTCTATTCTTTCTTTGGTTTGGATCTGCTTAACAGCATCTTGATTTTTTTTTTTGCCTTTTGGAGGGCAATTGGGGTTAAGTAACTTGTCCAAGGTCACACGGCTAGGTTTTTGTTTTGTGTGTGCGTTAAGTGTCTGAGGCCGGATCCGAACTCAGGTCCTTCTGACTCCGGGGCCGACGCTCTACTCACTGCGCCACCTAGCCGCCCCGAGCATCTTGATTTCTTAAAAAGTCAATAGCTTCCCTTTTGGTCCATTCTAAATCCGAAGGAAAGATGCTCCTCTTTGAGTGAGCCTTTGAGATTCTTTTTCCATCAGGCAAATTTGCCTTTTTTTCTTTTTGGAGGGCAGTTGGGGTTAAGTAACTTGCCCAAGGTTACAGGGCTAGGTTTTTTTTTTTGTTTTTTTTTTTTTTTGGTTGTTGTTGTTTGTTTGTGTGTGTGTGTTAAGTGTCTGAGGATCTGAACTCAGGTCCTTCTGACTCCAGGGCCAGTGCTCTATTCACTGCGCCACCTAGCCGCCCCTGCAAATTTGGCTTTTTAAGACATATCTCTCCTCATTGCCTTTTTGAGCCTCTTTTGCCATTTGAGTTAGTCTGTTTTTTAGGGCGTTATTTTCCTCAGTCAGGCTGTTGACTCTCCTTTCATAATTTTCTTGCATCATTTTCATTTCTCTTCCCAATTTTTCCTCCTCTTCTCTTACTTGGTTTTTAAAATTCTTCTTAAGGCCCTCTATGGCCTGTAACCCGTTTATATTTTCATTTGGAGCTTTTGGTGCAGGAGTTCTGACCTCCCAGTCCTACTCCTGTTCCATGCTTTGATCCTATTTGTCCCCAAAATAGGAGTCTAATGTTGAATTTTTCTGTTTGTTTCCCTTGCCTAGGCATGTTGCCACTCAATTACTTGACTTTGGGGCTTGTTGCCACAATTGGACTCTGCCACCAGCTGGGGAGCTTCTGTCCCAAACTCTGTGGTTTTCTCATCTGCCAGAGGTATTGGTTGGGTACCCTCTCTGAAGCCTCCACACTCTCTGCCTAGCTGCTCACACACACCCCAGGACCTCCACCCCAGACCACAACCCAGGTCCAAGAGTCATTACCCCCTAGACTGGTCACCTAGTCCCCCTACAATTTGCAGGCCAGGAACTGAAGGTGCAATTTGATGCCGGCTGTGCCTAAGCTTCTCCTAGGCTTCTTACCCTGGGGGCAAAAGCTGATGCTCTCCCCACTACTGGTCCCAAAGTCCACAGGGCACTGACTGTACTTTGTCCTTGGCATCTATGTGTTGATAATTCTGGAAAGGGCCACAGCTGGTGGCGTGGGAGAAGATATGGGAGAGAGCAGATTGGATGAGGGGATATCCTGTGGGACTGCTATTTTGGGGTGGTGGGTAGGGGGAAAATGGGGAAAAATTGTAACTCAAAATCTAGCAGAAATGAATGATATAAACTAGAAGTTAATAAAGCATTTGAAAAAAAATACTTTGTACTTTATACAATATAATATATAGTATATTTTGGTTAGGCTTATGATTTTACCATTATAGGGAGTTCCATTTGAGGAAACTCCCTATACCAATATAGACTACCATTGTTTTATAACTTAGAGTCTTTCAGCATGGGTTCTTAACCTTTTTTGTGTCTGTCTTGGACACAGTATATCTTTTCTTTCTCTCCTGTTGGGGAAAAGAAAGAAAAACACAACCTGTTCTAGGAATTTCATTCTACCTCTCCCCTCCCCCATGGTTTCTTGAAGTGATTTCTTTGCTCCTTTTGCTTCTGTCCTTTGTTCCCAAATGAATCATGCAAAGTGAGTTGTGGTGCTCTTTATCTTGTTCTGAATGTATGGAACAATATACCCTCAGGTTATTCTAGTCCAAGACTGGAACACTGTTGAACTCCTCTGCAGGTATCTCTTTGTATCTTCTTTGTGTGTCCACAAACATGAAGTTTTCATTCCTGGTTGCCTCTGTTCTTCTCTCATTCCATGGAACATAGTCATCTACTGCCTCTTTAGAGACTTCTGCTCTATTCTCAATGGGAAAAGCCTTTCACTTTTTTCCATAACATCAGTGGTTCAGTAGTCCTTTGCATTACTTTCCTTTTGTGCATGATATTCTTTCCTTCCCCCTCAGGTCCTTCATATTTGGGATTCTTTTGAAGCATTTCTTCTGTTCTTTTAAAGAATACTTTACTCTACTTTATAATCTGTGAGTTCCTCTTGTTCTTTCACCTTACCTAGCTAGGAAATCAACTTACTTTTTGAATAAATAAAATTAGAGGTTTTTTATAATTTTATAGTCAGAAATCTTAAACAGATGTGGCATTAAAATATAGTTGCAAAAGAAACTACAAATAGGTATAGTCATATTTGTGTTCTTAAACCACTGTTTTAGAAAATGCAGACATTCTCTGTTCAGATTTGAATAGAACATCTAACTCAAACACTTAATTTACACAAATTTAAAAATAAATAATTCATTGTATTTTTGACACATAGTAGAGTAGGCTTTCATTTTAATGATATTTAGACATGAGAAATTCTTATGTTATTTATCACATTAAAATAAGATTAATTTTTTAATCAAAAAATTGTATTCTTCCCTATATAACTGGCACTTTGAGAAGCATGTGAATCAAACTGTCTGTTTCTTAAACTGGGTTTTTTTACATGTATTAAGATTTGATTTATAATAAAATTTCCCCATAGTTAATACATTTTTATCTAGGGTGGGTTTTCTTATGATTTATGAGTTCTAAATAGGGGTACTTCTGTTAGCAAGAAGTTAGTGGAAGCTCTTTTCATGCTCAAAATAGATGTAAGATTTCTTATCAATATGGACTCATTTATGTATCCTTAGGTTTGTTGAAGCTTTCCCCACAGTTAGCTTTACTCCAGCATGAATTTTCTCTGACCCAGCTGTGTGGAGTGTAGTTTGTTGATTATGAAAAGAATTTGATCTTATAGAAGAAAATGCTGCCTTTTATGATATTTTTCTAACCATTTCAAAAATCACTTATGGTTCCTTGAAAGATAAAACAATAGAAACAATTCTTCAGTTATTCTCTGATCATAAAAACATTAGGTTGATAAGGACAGGATCTGAACCTCCAAAAGGAAAAGACCATGTCTTTGGAATCTGGACCTCAAAAAGGAAAAGCCCCTGGACTTACCTTTGTGGCTCAGGTCCCTGGCATTCTCCTGGGGAGCAATCTGCCCTTCTCAGTTAATTAACTGACCTTTCATTGCCTGCACCTGGCCCCACCCTAGACCACCACTCCCTTAATTACATCTAGATCCCTTTTCTGTTTCTACAGTCTTCTGTATAAAAGATCCCTCTTGCCTCTTACACTGAAACCCAATTTTTAGAGTCATGCCTGCCTTCTATCTGATGAGGTATGGGCTCTAGGAGCTCCTTCTAGCTCTCCTGGAGGTATAGGCTCTGGGAACCTCCCTTCGACTCTTGATTAAATTGTCTCATTTGATGAGGCAATAAGCCTTACTTTGTGCCTAGTTACTAACTGCTAACTACTAGTCTAGTTACTAGCCTAGCCCTCCATGGTTCATCTACTTCCCATCCTCGAGCCTATCAAAATATCCACCCTTGAACTGGTCTAGCCCACCTTAGTCTGTAGCCTCCAGCTACTTCCTTAATCACTCATTGACCTCATTAACTCCTCCTGTAGACCCTCTCCAAACTCCTACTCTCCCACAACCTTCTGTATATAAGACCCTGTCTTGTCCTTATGTTTGTGAGTGCCCTAGAATACCATGGAATAGTGGGAGCGCCATAGAATGACCTAGCACAGCACTCTTTGTCTAATGCAAGGGAACTTGCTTTTCTGTGGCTGAAAAGATTTGAGTGGAATTCATTCAGCAGGACCCAGTGTGTTGCTATTTTGGGGTCTCCATATGGTTCTCTGACCAGGAAGCACTGCTAATCTCAAGTCTTCTCAGCAAAAGAAAAGTAAAATTTATTAAAAGTTCGTTTGCATTAGACACAGAGTAAGTTTGTGTTAGGTTATTCTATGGTCCTCTCACAGCTCTCTCGCTATTCTATGGCATTCTATGGGGCTCTCACAAACATGAAGATAGCATAGGGTCTTATATACAGAAAGTTGTGGGAGGAATTTAGGGGTGGTCTAGAGGAGGAGTTTGGGGAAGGTCTTCAGGAGGAGATAATGAGGTTAATGATTGATTAAGGGTGGGAAGCCACCTGGAGGCTACAGACAATGGTGGGCTAGGTCCATTCAAGGGTGGGAAGTGTAACCACAGATCTGCCTCATCAAATGGAATGATTCAATCAAGAGTCCTAGGGAGGTTCCCAGAGCCTGTACCTCAAGGAGAGGTTCCCAGGGCCCATACCTCATCATTTAGGCAGGTGTGTTTGACTTTCCAATGTGGAATATCAAGGCAGAACAGGAGTAAAATTGCCATGAAGGAATCATATAATAGGAAAAGAGAATAAATTGGTTACATGGTAAAGGGAAGGCATGACAGATAATTGAAACTTTTCAGTTTTTCAGATCAGAAAGATCTCCATTATATTCATCCTTGTGCTGAAGTCATGAAGGACATAAACAAGAGTTACCCAGGATAGGTGGGCATGAGCAGGTCATGATTTTCATCAGCAGAGGGACTTCCAAATCAAGGAGATTACAGATCCTTTTGGACATTTGGCAGAGTTTATAGCTCTTCTTATTTATATGTATGAAATGAAACCAGGGAAATAGTGAGAAAATCTGATACTTGTGTTTCCTTGATACTTCTGTTTAGAAGAAAGCTAACTTAATAGAGTAGAACTGATGGTGATGACTGAGTTGTACAGCATCCCTGGTTGTAAGCTTTCAAGAGTAAAAATATAGTTTGATATTCAGTCTGTTTAAATTTTTGGTAACTTTTGCCTCCTAAACAATATTTGAATTTGGTATTATAGAGCAAACTGAATTTTTATCCTCCTCACAAACTTGGATTTTTCTTTCTTCCTTTAAGGTGTGCTGTATGTTCTAGTTACTGGCTTACTTAATAAATTATACATTTGTATGGTTCTTGTGCTGCTGAAAGTTTTTGCCTGCTGCTCTGAATCTTAATGAATACTCCCGGGGATGTTGAGAAATGGGATGGCTTTGCCTCAGACAAGCAAGGGAATATTGAATTTTTTGGACATAAATAAGGTGAACCACAATATTGTTTTTGGTTTCCTTTCTAGAGCTCAGATATTTAGCAGGAAAAGAATTCAGAGTAAGTTGGGAGAAAAAAATTACAAAATATCATTTAATCATCAAGTTCTGAGTAAAACAGTCAGTTGCAAGAGTAATTGATGTCATTTCATTGGGTTGAGTCATTTGTTCATTCATTAAAGAAACATTTATTAAGCATTTTCTGTATGCAAAGCTTAGATCTTGGACAATGTCATGATAAAAACAATTGGATTTTATTTTATTTTCATGCCTTCCATGTGTATTTTTATTGTGAGGTTTTGTTGTGCCAAATGTTTACTTTTAAGACAATGTATCATTTATAAGGTGTAAGATAAGGTGTAAATCTGGAGTGAATTTATTTGACTTCATTTTGATAGAGATAACCTTATTTCCGTTAATTAGCTATAGATAGATATTAATAATCTTTTAGCTAATCATTTGCCTCTTTCTTACCCCTTCCCTCTTTATCTTTTATTGTGTAAGCCATGTAGAGGGCTGGTTTACAGAAACCATGTAATCCTAGGTCTTGCCTTCAAGGAGCTTACCATCCAGCTTGGAAATAGCAAGTTTTGAATCAGATTGACTGAATATAAGAGTTAGAAAGGATCTTAGAAGTTACATAGTTTAACCCTCTCATTTTACAAATAGAGATTGAGGTCCATAGTTGTGAAGTGACTTAAGTCCCTTCATAAGTCCACATATCAATTTATCTCTCTTTCCTTATAATAGTGACCTTTTTCTTGGTTTAAAGTATTTACTGTTGGGGCAGCTAGGTGGCACAGTGAGTAGAGTGCTGGCCCTGGAGTCAGAAGGACCTGAGTTCGGATCTGGCCTCAGACACTTAACGCACACACAAATAAAAACCTAGCTGTGTGACCTTGGGCAAGTTACTTAACCCCAATTGCCCTCCAAAAAAAAAAGCAAAAACAAAACAAAAACAAAGTATTTACTGTTTGTTATCTTGGCGTAACTTCTCGAATTTACTTGGATTCTAGGTTTTAGGTCACATTCATCTTATTTTGTCTTCCTCTCTACTCTTTTTATTTAGCATTCATTTTAAAAAATTTTGGAATTCCAAATTCTCTTCCTTTGGCCCTTCCCCCACTCTTTGAGAAGGTAAGCAATATGATACCCATTATACATGTTCAATTATGTAAAATGTATTTCCGTATTAGCAATGTTGGTGAAAACAAGAAAATTAACAAGAGAGAAGTTATTCTTCAGCCTATATTCAGAGTTCATCAGTTCTCTCTCTGGAGGTAGATAGCATTTTTTATCAGGGATACTTTAGTTCTTTAGATCATTGTCTTGATCCAAGTAGCTAAGTCTTTCACAGCTAATCATTGTTACAGTATTGTTACTGTGTATGGTGTCCTCTTGTTTTAGCTCATTTAACCTTGCATCAGTTCATGTAAGTCTTCCCAAGTTTTTCTGAAACCATCCTGCTTGCATTTCTTATAGCACAATAGTATTCCATCACAACTTGTTCAGCCATTCCCCAATTGATGGGTATCCCTCAATTTCTAGTTCTTTACCACCAGAAAAAGGGTTGCTATAAATATTTTTGTACACATTATTCTTTTCCTTTTTATTTGCTCTCTTTGGGATATAGAACTAGTAGTGGTATTACTGGAGTCAATGAGTATGTATATAGTTTTTAGCCCTTTGTGTATAGTTCCAGATTGTTCTCCAGAATGGTTGGACTAGTTCACAACTGTACCAACAATGTATTGGTGCCCCTGTTTTTCCATATCCTCTCCAGAGCTGTCATTTCCCCTTTCTTTCATGTTAGCCTATCTGATAGGTGTGCGGTAGTATTTTACAGTTGTTTTAATTTGCATTTCTCTAATTAGTAGAAATTTGAGCATTTTTCATATAACTATAGATAGCTTTGATTTCTTCTGATAACTGTTCATGTTCTTTAGCCATTTATCAGTTAAGGAATGGCTCTTATTTTTATCAATTTGGCTTGGTTAGTCACATTCATTTTATCATGTACTCATTGATAGGCTTTATGACAGGCCTACATAACCTGCGAACTGCTAAAGGATTTTGGGTGACCTGGGAAAAATGTAGAGGATGTTGCAGGCCTCCTTCAAGAATAATATAATTTTCATATAATACTTCCATGTGTCTTTTTTTTTGTTGTTGGAGGGCAGTTGGGGTTAAGTGACATGTCTAGTCACTTGGCTAGTAAGTCACATGGCTAGTAGGTGTGTCAAATATCTGAGGTCAAATTTGAACTCAGGTCCTCCTGACTCCAGGGCTGGTGTTCTACTCACGGCGCCACCTAGCCACCCCCTTTCCTGTGTCTTTTTAGCATAAAGCAGGATGTATTTTGTTGTCCCAACTTGGGCTGAACTGCTTTCATTGACTTTCATGTAACCTTGAAAGTTAAATATCTGAGCAATTGGGAAGGACCAAATTATGAAGTCTTAACATTCTAAAAAACAGGGAAGAAACAAGTGTTTCTTTGGAATCCCATTGTCTTAAAGGATCATATAAGGTCAAAGTTAGTAATACAAACAGAGACTCTAGCTTTTATGTTGTTGGTGTTTGGCGTCAGTCAGGGCATAGTATTTTAAGAGAAAAAAAGGCAGATAAAAAGAAAGATACTAGGGAAGGTTTAGGAATTTACCATTCTGCATAACTGGGCTAGGAAAAGAAGAGTATAGTTATTGAGGAATAAGTGAGGGCAGGGGACATATCACAAACCTCACTCTTATCTGAATTGGGCAAAGGAAAGTTGAATATACACACATCTGGTTTGGTGTAGAAATACATTATATTTAACAGAGAAACAGTTTTAAGACGGAGCAGGGAGAGGATCATAAGGGCAAAGACAACATTTTGGAGATAATGGAAAACAAACATGTCAGCTTTGCAAGTTTGATCTTTAAAAGGGGTAGTAAAAAGAGAAAGAAAGTGTAAAGATCATTGAACACTTTAGTCAAAGATTGGTTGTGTTGATTGTGTTCTTTCTCTTCACCTACATTGCAGAAATGTGGTGACTAGGAGGAAAAGAGAGGAAAACAAATAGTCATAACTATGAATGTGAATGGGATGTGTACTCTGATAAGGAGGAGGAAGTTAGAAAGCAGAATTCATCAATATTTACAAGAAATACTAAAAATAAAAAGATTCACACAGAGTTGATACTAGCAGATGGAACAGAATTTATATTATGCTTCAGGTAAATTAAAAAAAAAAAGCAGGGATTAACAGTCTTGGTCTCAAACAAAGCAAGAGTGAAAACAGACATGATTAAGAGAAATAAGCATTAGGGTAATTTAAATTATGCCTAAAGGCACCATAGATAATAGAATAATCTAACAACTGTTATTACTTGCATATATATTACATTGCATATATGTGACCCTGGACAAGTCACTTAAACCCATTTGCCTCAGTTTCCTCATTTATAAAGTGAGCTGGAGAAGAAAATTGCAAACCACTCCAGTATTTTGCTAAGAAAATCCCAAAAAGGATGTTAAGGATGTAAATAGAATTTTATTTTATTTTATTTTATTTTTTTTACCTTCTGGAGGGCAATTGGGGTTAAGTAACTTGCCCAAGGTCACAGGGCTAGGTTTTTATTTGTGTATGCGTTATAAGTGTCTGAGGCCGGATCTGAACTCAGGTCCTTCTGACTCCAGGGCTCTACTCACTGTACCGCCTAGCCGCCCCTAGAATTTTAGAAATTAGGTTTGCTAGTTCTTTGACCATTACTAAATAAGAATAGAAAGCAAAATAAATATTTCTCGGTTGTGTATGGCACCTTTATGAAAATTAGCTATATGTACTAGGATATAAAATCTTCAAAAATAAAGGCAGAAAAGTAGAATTAAATGTATTCTTTACTGACCACAATACAATAAAATTATCTTTCATAAAGGGCAGTTCAAGACAAGATTCAGACTTTTAAACTATTGGTTTTTTTTTTCCATTTAGCAAGAATCTCTTTTCTCTCCCTCTCACCACTCTCATGGCCCTGGGCAGGGGAGGGGTGGGGGGGAGAAGAATGAAGAAAACCAAAACTCTCTTAAGAAATATCTGTAGAAAAGCAGAATAAATTCTCACTTTGCCCATGTCCAAAAAATATGTCTCTTTCATTACTCTTAGTCTTTCTCCCCCTTTATCAGAAGGTAGACAGCACATTTCATTATTATTCCTTTCGAGTTGGGCTGGTCATTTTGCTGATTGGAGTCCTTAAGTCTTTTCAGTATGGCTTGTTTTTAAAGTGTTAATATTTAATTATTCTTCTGCTTCTGTTCACTTCACTCTGCATTTATATATAAACTCCTCCAGGTTTCTCTTAAATAACTGGAAAGTTATTTAGAGCTTTTGGCTAGGCCATGCCAATGTAATAAAACTACAGCACTTCAAACCCAACTTAGCTTCTGCCCTTCAACTACTTTTTCACCTCTGCCTCAGCAACCCTCCCACAATGGCTACCTCTGCTCCTTTGTCCTCCTATTCAACACCTGTACTCCTTTGTCCTCTTGTGTAACATCTCTATTCCTTTGGCTTCCTATGCAACACCTCTACTCCTTTGACCACCTTATTCCAATTAGTGAGATCTTTGCTGGAACCTACATTTGAAGGTCTTATCTTGCCCACCATAGTGAATTCTAAGCTGGTTGATTCTCTTAACTCACACTTAATTTTGTGAGGTTGTTTAAAGATCATTTAAATTGTACCCAGTTTAGTCATATGAAGCCTACAAAGTGTTGAAGGTAGGCAAGCTTTTTGCTTCTGGCTAGACTTTGGGGAAATGGAAACATCACTTTGACATCCCCTTTTGAGTCTCCTTTTCTCTTCCTTTATTTTTCTGTCTCTTGCCTCTTTGGGCAATTGGTAAGGGTTATTGAGTATACTCATACTACTTATCTTCAATCCTATGAGGCAAGAGCATCAAGTTAATTTTTCTCTTGACATCAAAAGTATTTAATCTTGAGACCTGAAACTTGAAAGAAAGTAACAAATGTAAATATTATCTTTGAATTTCCAGGGGACAGTTATGTTCTCTGTAAGCTGCCTGCCTGTGTGACTGTCTAGTGCTTCAAAATACCTCCCTCAAAAGGTATTTGTGTTTACTTAAAGGAAATCAAGAAAAACTGAAATCTTTCTTCTTTCTCTACCCATACCTACTTTGTTGGTGCTCTCTCCCCTAAAAAGGTAAAGTATTCTGATAAGCTACAAAATTACTGAATTACTTTAGCATTGGATCCCAAAACACCAGAACACTGGAATGATTTGAGACATCTGGATATAATGCCGGAACTGTAGTCAGGAAGTTCAGATCTGCCTCAGACATTTGTATGGCCTGGGTGAGTTACTTGACCTCTCTAAATTTCATGTTCCTTGTCTTAAAAATGGGGATAATAATAGCATCTTCATCACAGGGTTTATCGTGAAGATTAAATATGATAATATATGTGAAGTTCTTTGCTAACATAACCTTTATGTAAACGTTAGTTATTGTGATTGTGAGTACGATTTTGGTGTGAATGGTAGTGACTGTGGTGCTAGTGAGAATTCCAGAGAGCTTGGAAAATGTGCTGCCCAAGAATCAAAGAAACTCTTATACATTAGATAGGCTTGCATATATGCTTCCATGCTAAAAAGAGGAGCAAGCAGTATCTCTCTTTTCTCAGACCTATCTCATTCAGAAGACCTCTGGAAAACCAAGGGCCAGTGTGGGTTCTTATAGGGGTACTTTGTGCACTCTAGGTACTGTCAGCTTTGCTAATGAAAAGCAAAGAATTTTAGAGACCATAGCTTGAAAGCAACGGGTGGCATGACCTCAAAAAGTTGATGAAGAAACTTGTCTTATTATTGACCTTCATCCTAGTTGAAATACAAATAATTGGAACCAAATAGGCTCTGTCCGGTTTGGACTAGAAATGACTACTCCCACTCCCCTCTGATTCTTTTCCACCTATCATGTTCTTATTTCCTGGACAGTCCAGAAGATATATCAATTAAACAGTGATTGAGCAAGAATGAGTAAGCCTCAACTATAATAATACATTTTTAGTTAATTTTCACTGATACATTCCCATTATTTCCAGAAATATCAGGACTAAAAGCTTATACTATATGATATGTTTTTGTTTCTAACAATATTGTCATCTACTATTTTGAATGTACATTTATATGTATTTTTGTGTTATGGTTTAAATAAGTTTTTATGGACCAGCCTGGGGACCTAATAATCATCTCAGGAAAAAATTCTTACTAGTGAACTTTTGGAACAAAATTCGTCTATATTTTATATATTTTAGGGATTTCCTGTATTGCTTCCCCCCCCCCTTTTTGGAGGGGGGAAGGTAGGGCAATTGGGGTTGCCCAAGATCACAAGGCTAGTAAGTGTCTGATTTGAACTCAGGTCCTCCTGACTTCAGGGCCAGTGCTTTATTCACTGTGCCACCTAGCTGCCCCTCCTGTATTTCTTTATGGAATTACTTTGTTGCTGCTGTTTTTAACTAATCTCACAAAACTCTGATCCTCTCTTGTTAGAAGTGTTTTATTTCAGGTTCCCAGCTTTCTCTTATACTTCTCTTTGCCTGTATCACACTCTCCTTTGTGTTATACTTACCTGAATTCAAGTTATATTCCATGTAGCAGATTAAAAGCTCTTTGATGGGAAGGATGATGTCATTTATCCCCTTTGCAACCCTATGCCTAGCATGGTAAATATGGTGGTCATGTAACAAAGATTTTTTGAGGCGAATAGAAGAGTTTTGCTAAAATGTGAAGGCAGGGCAATGTTCTCTGATTATAGAAAACAGATGATCTCAGTGTCCACATGAAAACATTTTTCTTTTTGGTTTCTCTGTTGTGTTCCCAGATGAAGACGGTTAGCGTTGCCTTAGTTTTGTGCCTAAATGTAGGTGTGGATCCTCCAGATGTGGTGAAGACAACTCCCTGTGCCCGTTTAGAGTGCTGGATTGGTAAGTATGAATTTTCTTATGACCTGTCATGGAGAGGCAATCTGGAGAACTTAAAGGATGAACACACACCTTGGTTGTAAGTTCCTTGGCCCTTTATCTTTAAGATCAACATTAGATTGTCCTGTTTATATTTTATAGAAGTCTAAAAAAATTGCTTTACCTCCTTTTAGTCATTTATAGTAAAAAAGAGACTTTGTTTTGGAAATGTTAATATGTGTGTGTATACACACACGCATATATGATACACACACACTTATAGATACACATTCGTATGCATATATGTTAAGTAATTGTTAATTTGTATTGATATATGAATGTAGTGGTATATATTATATGTTTTTGCATGCACATATACATGCATATATGAACATACATTTCAAAGGCTTTTTTGTGCAGTTTTCTGTGTACAGTTCTAGGCATTAGCGAAACAGGGACAAAAATGAAATTTTCTTTCGTCTATGTGTCTGTGTGTTTTTAGAATATAGACAAAATACTGGTCCAGTACTGATGGTAGAATTGCTGCTAGAAAAAACTTCCCAGATCTCAAATCTATGGGTAAATGTCATCATTTCACTAATAGATGACAGCTTTTTCAAGCTGCCAGGAGGAAGGCTTTTGATATGAAGGATAGACAGTCAGAAAAACCTAAAGTTATTCTTTATTTGCAAACAGTCAAGAAAGGGAATTGCATACTACATTAAAAAACAAATATGGGGCGGCTAGGTGGTTCAGTGAGTAGAGCCCCTTCACTGGAGTCAGGAGGACCTGAGTGCTGATCTGGCCTCAGACACTTAACAGGGAAAAAAAAAAAACTAGCCATGTGACCGTGGGCAAGTTACTTAACACCAACAACCCTCCAAAAAGCAAAAAACAAAAACAAAAACAAAAACAACAACAACAACAACAACAACAACCACGAAAAAGAAACAAACAAATAGAAGTTCTCCAGCTTCTACCAAAAGTAACATATCCTGCCTAATCATTGCTGAAAGAAGATGAACCTAATACAAAATAGATATTTGAAACATTCTTGCCATTAAAAAGGCCCTTGTCTGCAGGGGTTATTTCATTTTTGTCTTTGTATCTGAAACCATACCCTGGTACACTGCTATGTGTACCAACTGGTGCATGTAACTTGGCCCTAAAAATATACATGTTGGTCATCAATTTGGGCTCTAGTTCCAGCAGAGATTTAATTGATAGCATCATTTACTTATGCTTCATATAAGTCTCATTTAGATCAATAGAATAAGGGCTGGCCTGGAACAATAATCTGTTGTTCCAATTTGCATTTGTGTCAGCCACATTATGGAAGATATTACTATTTTCATATTTCTCAGAGTCATATATGTGTGTATATATCTGTGTGTATGTATATATATGTATGTATTAATGTATGTACACATAAATAAAATTTATTGATTTGTTTTTATAACACCATTTCCCCAGTATATTCCCTATCCCCCTTCCCCCAAAGTTCCATCACATATAACAAAGAAGACAGAAGAGAAGTTCACCTAAGTAAACCAGTACATCAGTTAAGCATGACATCATATGCAGTGTTCCTTATTCATAGTTGGTCCCCATCTCTTCAAATATGGGAGAGAGGTGCATCCTCATATTTCATTTTTGGATCCAAGCCTGATCATTACCACTTCACAACATGCAGTTTCATTTACTTTGTTGTTGTTCTTTCAATTTATATTGTTATGTTTGTTTTCCTTACTTCATTTTGCATTGGTTATGAGTTTTCTCTGTTTGTTTTATTTGTCTTTTTTTCCTCTTTCTCTTTTATTTTTATATCCAATATCAAAATAGCACAGGCTTATTGATTGACTGACTAATATTTTGAACTTCACAAACACCAATACACACAAATGTAAAAAAGAACAGAAAAAGAGGATTGCATATGGTATGCTAGCTCTCCACTCTTTTTCCCCTTAAAGTATAGAATAAATTAAACAAATTTGTTCCAAAACCATCCTACTTACTGGTTTTCTTTTAAACCTTTTTTAACCCTCTCCTGTACTTTTAAAAATATTACTAGTTCATTCGTACTTTTGTCCTTTCATTTTTTTCATTACTGTCATCACATTATCTCTCCAATTCCATTTCTTCCTCACCCCAACCCACAAATTCAACTATGCACACACACACCAACAAAATAAACCTCCCTTGTAATCAACATGCATAACCATGTAAAACAAATCCTCAGTATTGCCTATGAAAAATAACGACTCAACGTACAAACCTCTAGTACATCATCTCTGTCTTTTAAGAGGTGGGAAGCATATTTTATCATGGATCTCTTCATTGTTTCTTATGACAGAGTGGTATTCTATTAAATTCTTGTATTGTAATTTATTCAGACAGACCATTGTTGGTGGGCACTTGCTGGTTCCTTAGTGTTATAAAGTGTTGTAAAAATATTTTAGCATATATGGAGCCTATTTTTTTTTTTTTATCATTGACCAGTTTGCTTAATAATTTAATCTCTGATTCAAAGGATTTGAAAAGGACTGATCTAGAGTGAACTGAGCATGACCTGGAGAAAAAAAAAATAGGCAACAACCTTGTAAAAATGGATAACTTTTTTTTTTTTTTGCTTTTATTTGCTTTTTTTGGAGGGCTATTGGGGTTAAGTAACTTGCCCAAGGTTACACGGCTAGGTTTTTGTTTGTGTGTGCGTTAAGTGTCTGAGGCCGGATCCGAACTCAGGTCCTTCTGACTTCAGGGCCTGCACTCTACTCACTGAGCCACCTAGCCACCCCATAAATGGATAACTTTGACTTAAGAACTCTGATCATTGTAGTGACCAACCACAATTTTCAAGAATTGCTGATAAAGGATGCCCTTTCCCTCAAGACAGAGCAAGATATATATCAAAATATAGAATGAGACACACTGTTCGTGGCTAGTTTGTTTTGTTTGAGTATACAAATAGATACAAACATAACCTCTGTCCCTTGTTTAAGAATCCTCCTGCTTTGAAAGGTAATTCTGTTCTGTTCTAGCTTTTCGGAATTTAAAAAAAAAAAAAGAGTATTAGTATTCATTATATCCCTGTAATTTTTACCAGAAATCAAACTTTCTTGGACTCATCAACAAATTTTTACTTATTTATGGAAAGCTGATAGCTAAGCATCTAAGTTGGTTCTGAGGTTGGTTTATTTCAGCAATTTGTTATTTTATTGAATAAGTTAGAGTGTATTTCATACCTATTGGCCTGCCAGCAATAAGTAGTAAAATAAAACATGCTTTTTTCTCCTTCCCTTTTTAAAAAAATGTATTTACTATTAGTTTATAACATTCAGTTCCATAATTTTTTTTTAAAGCAATTGGGGTTAAGTAACTTGCTCAAGGTTACACTGCCAGTCATTATTTATAGTGTGGGTGATCATTTTTTGTAGAGACTGACTTCCAGTCATCCTTAGGCTAATTATCCTTAAGCAATAATCATCCTTAAGTCAGTCAATACAATAATACAAGAAAATTGTCCTGAAGCATTAGAACAAGAGGAAAAAGTAGAAAGAGAAGAAATCCACTGAGCACCTGAAAGTACAAAGACCATCTATCCCCCAGGTCAGCATTGAGTACTCAAGTAAAGGTCCTTTCATCTTAACTGGAGACTGACTTCCAAACTCCATGGCTCCTCTTCTATGCTCCCAGCTCTTGCCTAGATTCACAAGTAGGCAGCTGTCTTCCTGTTCCATATAGAAGCTCAAGGTGACTAGTCCTTAGGAACTTCTGTTTCTAGGAAGACAAAGCTTAACAGAGTCACAACCATATTTACACACATTAGCCTTAGCAGAGTTACAACAGTATTCTCACACACATTGCCAGCACTATCATCTCAATTCACTTTCTGTCTGACAAAGTAACACAAACCAACAGACAAAGCTTCCGTCTGAGAAATCAAACACAATCAGCAGTAAAGTCCCAGGACTTCTGTAAAAAGCAATAAAGCCCTCTTTCAGGACTTCTGTCCAAAATCAAAGAGGAGGCTTTTATCTGACAGACCAGCAGATGAGAGTACTACAAAGTGCTGAAATCACAAGCATTCTCCCTCTCAGTTTTGCTTGGTCCCAGATTATGCTTAAGTTTTTATCTGCTCTGCTTATTCCTGGTGCTACTCTTTTGGACTGTTCCTACCGCCTAGGGCTCCCTGTGATGACATTAGGCCTATTAAGGGTAAGGAAGGTCTCCAAACTCCCTTAAGATTATTAAGAGCAACACAGTGTATACTTTTTCCAACAAAAACTTTATATAATCACCCCCTGGGTTCAAAGGCTCTGGAGTAGCTGTAACAAGGAGTTTTAAGTACTACTTTGCCATTATGAAAGGAAGAGGATAAGGGAGGAATATTTAGAGGGGAGGTTGAGGGAATAGGTTAAAGGGGGTTATAAAGGTGTTTAGAGTTATGGGATAATGGAGGAATCCTTGTAGGTGGGGTAGATTAAGTAACATTAGGGCAAGGTAATGAGTAGAAGTAGAGGAGTCAGGAGATAGGAAGTAAGAGATACAAACATAAAAACACAGATTAGGAGTAGAATCTCCTACTAGAAAGTGTTTGTTTATATATGTATGTATGTGTATATATGTATATGTGTGTGTGTGTGTGTGTATATAATATATATAAAATTATAACCATGCTTAATTGTAACATGGTAGGGGTAGGGAAAGTAGAGGGGCAGGGGATAAAAGGAACAAAGTAAAAAGTGTACAGTAGAGAACAAAAGAAAAACAAAGAAACAAAAAAAGATGGATGGCTCTGAACACAACATGTAGTACTTTATATATAGACTTTCTTGAAATGGAAATTTATTGCTATATATTTTGAATCCTCTCTTATCTTCTGCTGTGAACATGATGTGTTGTTTTCTTATTTCATATGTAAGCTTTAATATGTTTATAATGTGTTTTTTTTTTCTTATGTATTTAAGTTGTAATTTAAAAACTTTATTTTACAAGTGAAATATTGGGTACTAGGTAGCAATTTGAGAGATTCACTTGTGGTTTATTCAGAGACAGGATAAAGAGGAAATATAGAAAGTATTATTTTTTTAATGTAAATTGATTTATTATTCTTAATTTGAAAATATTATATTGCATATTTGAGGGCATTTTTATATAGCATTTTGCTATCTTCTTTTTCTTTTTTTTTCCAAATGCTTTATTAACTTCTGGTTTACACCATTCATTTTGGCCAGATGTTGTTACAATTTTTCCCCCCATTTTTCCCCTACCCACTACCCCAGAATAGCAGTCCCACAGGATATCCCCTCATTCAATCTGCTCTTTCCCACATCTTCTCCCATACCTCCTTCGACTTTTCCATTAGGGCATGGTGAATCTCTGTGCCCCAATGCCTGTACATCTTATCTCCCAGTTACATGCAAAATAGTATTAATAATAGTATATATATATATTTGAAACATTTGATTTTGAAACTTCAAATCCCAGATTCATTCTCGTCCTTCCTTGTCACCTACTCTTGCTGGGAAGATAAGCAATTCAGTATATGTTGTACATGTATAGCTATGCAAAACATTACCATAGTAGATATATTGTAAAAAACTGCTTATATTTCCCTCCCACCCCCCACCTGGTCTATTCCCTACTTTGATCCTGTCCCTCTTTGAAAGTGGGTGCCATGCTACATCACCTCAGCCTCTTCTAGCGCCCAGGGGAAGAAGTTGAAGTGCTCCCAAATACTGTTCCCAAAGTCCATAGGGCACTAACCTCTTACTTTGTGTTGGAAATTCTTGAAAAGCCACACCTGCTGGTGTTCTGGGGTCCCTCCAGCTGGATCGTTTGCTCTGGGGCTAAAGCCTCTGACACATACGGTTCTGGGCTTGGCTACCAGAGCTCTGTGCTGGCTGCTCCCGGCTGGGCTGCTGGGCTGCTGGGCTGTCCTCAGCGAGAGGTTAACTTCTCTGTGTTGTTCTATGGGTGCTGGACCTCCAGAGGTTGGACTCTAGAGTCTCCCCTTTTACATTATTTTGAAGTGTTGTGGGCTGGAGTGCCGTGCTGTTTCTACTCCACCATCTTGGCTCTGCCCTTCTAGAAGGTATTAACTTGATCAGTAATATTCATATATCATTTCTACATGACACAAGTGATGAACATTTATTAAGTATCTATTGTCTTCCAGGCATCGTGCTAAGTGTTGGGGAGACAAAAAGAAGCAGTATTTGCTCTCTGGGAACACACTGTCTAATGGGGAGACTACAAGCAAACAATATATACAAACAAGCTCTATGAAGGATACAGAGGAAATAATTAACAAAGGGAAGGGACTTGAATTAAGAGGGGTTGGGAACAATTTCCTGTAGAAGGTGGAAGTTGGAAGGACATAGGCAGAGATAATAAAGAGGGAAAGCATTCTAAGGCATGGGGATAGCCAGAGAAAATTCCCAGAGCCTAGAGTTGGATTGTCTTCTTTGAGGAGCAACAAAGTGGCAAACATTCCAAAGAAAAAGAAGAGCAAGAAAGCAAAATGGCTGTCTGATGAAGGTTTACAAATAGCTGGGGCAATCCAGGGGCTAAAACTCTACATGATTCAGTGTAGCCCCAGGGAAACGTGGAAGAACCCTACCTGGTCTCAGCACATGCCAGACACCACCACTAGGACCCCAGCTCAGCACCACATAAACTGACACACCCCTACAGCCTTCAGCTGCCAGCTCCTTAGGCCCCAGTGCAGAAAGCCAGGGACCAGACCCCTGGCTCCAAGCACAAGAAGCTTGGGACAGTGCCCCCTGGACTCCAGTTGGAGAAATCAACTTTAAAAGCCAGGAAATAAGCAAAAAAGATGAGTAAGAGGCTAAAATGAACATTGACCATAAAGAGTTACTGTGATGACTGGGAAGATCAAACAAACTCAGAAGAGGTCAACATTGTCAATATATCTCATTTGAAACCTGAAAAGGGAATATGAATTGGTCTCATCCCCCAAAAAAGCCTTCTTGGAAGAGTTTAAGAAGGATTTTAAAAGTCATATAAGAGAGGTAGAAGAAAAATGAGAAAAAGAAATGAGAGGTAAGCAGGAGAGAGTCAACAGCTTACAAAAGGAAGGACAAAATTTAACTGAAGAAAACAATTCCTTAAAAAATACAATTGGCCAAATGGGAAAATTCAGAAAAAAACAACTCCTTAAAAAACAGAATTGACTAAATGGAAAAGGAGGTAGAAAAGCTAATTGAAGAAAATAATATCTCTTTTTATTTCCCCCTCCCTTTTTGGAGGGGAGAAGCCAAGGCAGTTGGGGTTAAGTGACTTGCCCACAGTGTTAAGTATCTGAGGCAGGATTTGAACTCAGGTCCTCCTGACCCCTGAGCCAGTGCTCTATTTACTAGCCACCCTGAAAAAATTAGAATTGGGCAAGTGAAGCTAATGACTCTATAAGACATCAAGAATCAAACAAAATCAAAAGAACAAAAACATAGAAGAAAATGTAAAATTCCTCATGGTAAAAATAACTGACCTAGAAAATATATCCAGGAGAGATAATTTAAGAATTATTGGACTACATGAAAGCCATGATTAAAAGAAAAAGAGCCTGGATAGAATCTTTCAAGAAATTATCAAGGAAAACTACACTGCGATATCCTACAGCAAGAGGGTAAAATAGTCATTGAAAGAACCCACTGATCACCTTCTGAAAGAGATCCCAAAATGAAAATTCCAAGGAATATTGTAGCCAAATTCCAGAATTACCAGGTCAGGGAGAAAATATTGCAAGAAGATACAATTTCAGTATTGTGGAACCACAGTCAGGATAATGCAGGATTTAGCAACTTCTACACCAAAGGATTGGAAGGGTTGGAATATGATATTCTGAAAGGCAGAAGAGGTTGGATTATGACCACAAACCAGTTGCCCAGCAAAACTGAGCATAATCTTTCAGGGGAAAAGTTGGATATTGAATAAAATAAGGGACTTTCAGTCATTCCTGACAAATAAACCAGAGATGGACAGAAAAGTAGGTCCTCAGATACAAGACTCAAGAGGAGCATAAAAAGGGTAACAGCAAAGAAAAAAAAATGAAAATGTTATTCAATAGGATTAAACAGTTTTAAGTACCTACACAGGAAGATGATACTTGTAACTCTTGAGAACTGTTTTTTTTTTTTTTTACAACATTTAGGAGGGGTATACATAGACAGAATGTGTGGATATGTTAACATTGTGATGATAAACATAATTAAGTTATGCAAAAAGAATTGTACTGGGAGAAGAGGAAATGGGGAGGCAGAATAGGATAAATTTCATCACATGAAGAGGCATGAAGTCCTACTACAATAGAGGGGAAAAAAGGAGGAAGACAAGCATTGTTTGAACCTTATTCTCATTGAATTTAGCTCAGAAAGGGAATAACATACACATCAAAAATGAATATTTGATTATAGAAATCAATCATTCTGTATGGAAGTAGCAGGAGAAAGAAAAGGGAGGAGGGTGAATAGAAGGGAGGGCAGAAGGGAGGAAAGAAGTAATAGGGGAAAGGAGAAAGAAAAGATAGGGCCGAAGGTAGAAGGGAAGGCAGATTGAGGGAGGCAGTGGTCAGAAGCAAAACACTGGTGAGGAGGAAAAGGGTGAAAAGAGAGAAAAGTATAAATGGTAGTGGTGGTGAAATATGGAGAGAAAAAGGCAGTAATCATAACTGTGAATGTGAAGGGGATGAACTCTGTCATAAAACAGAAGTGGATAGCAGAGTGGACTAAAAAGTAATCATACAATATGTTGTTTTTAAGAAAGACATTTGAAGCCGAGAGATGCACACAGAATAAAGGTAAAAGGCTGGAGCAGAAGATACTTCAATGGAAGTTAAAAAAAAAAGTAAGGTAGCAATCCTGATCTCAGACAAAGCAAAAGCAAAAATAGATCTAATTAAAAGAGAAAAGGAAGGAAACTACATATTGGTAAAGGGTACCATAGACAATAAAATAGTATCAGTATTAAACATATATAACAAGTGGTATTCGTAGAGGAAAAATTAAGTGAGTTGCAAGAAGAAATAGATGACAAAACTATACTAGTGGGGGACTGCACCCTCTCCCTCTCAGAATTAGATAAATCTAACCACAAAAAACAAACAAGAAAAAAGTCAAGGAGATGAATACAATTTTAGAAAAGTTAGATACGGGGGGCAGCTAGGTGGCACAGTGAATATAGCACTGGTCCTGTCGTCAGGAGGACCTGAGTTCAAATCTGGTCGCAGACACTTAACACAAAAACTAGCCTTATGACCTTGGCCAAGTGACTTGACCCCAATTGCCCTACCTCCCCTTCCCCCAATAAAAAAGCAAAAAAAAAAAGTTAGATATGGCAAACCTTGAAAAAATTGAATTTAGATAGAAAGGAATATACCATTTTCTCAGTCATGCATGGCATCTACACAAAAATTGACAATGAAGGGGGCGGAGCCAAGTAGAAACAGCACGTCCAAGCCACTCTCCCCCCAGATTACTTCTAAACTATGTAAAAGGGGACTCTGAACAACTTCTGGAGCCCCAGCACCCACAGAACAACACAGAGAAGCTAACCTCCCGCTAATGACAGCCCATCAGCCCTGCAGGAAGGACCAGTGCAGCACTCTGGGAGCCTGCAGGGCAGTGCACAGCACGTGGAGAGCCGAGCCTGAGCCTCGGTTTTAGCCCCAGGGCAGCCGGGCCAGCAGGCAGCTGGAGGGAACCCAGAACACCAGCAGTTGTAGCGATTCCAGAAATATCAACATAGACATGCCTAGGACAAAGTGAGAGGTTAGTGCCCTATGGACTTTGGGACCAGTATTTGGGGAATGCGTCGGCTTCCTCCCCTGGGGGCTAGAAGCCACTGAGGAGACACGCCATTTTGTAGTTTTCAGTGTCAGCTCCAGCTCCTGGCCTGTGAACTGTACAGAGATCCAGCAGTCAGTCTTGGGGGGGGGGGTAATCGCTCTTGCTTTAACCTCCTTGGATCTGGATTGTGATCTGGAGGGCAGGTCTGGGGTGGGTATCCAGCTTGCCAGAAAGCTGTGAAGACCCCAACGTTCGGGACAAAAGCTCTCCTGGCTGGTGGCAGAGTCCTACTGTGGCAACAAGCCCAAAAGTCACTTAAAGTGGCAACATGTCAAGGTAAAGGAAACAAAATAAACAGAAAAATGCAACCTTAGACTTCTATTTTGGGGGCAAAGAGGATCGAAGCATAGAACAGGGGGAGGACTGTGAGGTCAGAAACCCTGCTCCAAAAGCCCCAAAGGAAAATATGAGCGGGTTACAAGCCATAGAGGACCTTAAGAAGGACTTTAAAAATCAAATAAGAGAAGTGGAGGAAAAATTGGAAAGAGAAATGAGAAGGATGCAGGAAAAGTATGAAATGAGGGTCAACAGCCTGACTGAGGAAAACAACACCTTAAAAAATAGACTAACTCAAATGGCAAAGGAGGCCCAAAAGGGCAATGAGGAGAAGAATGCCTTAAAAAGTCGAATTTGCCAGATGGAAAAAGAATCTCAAAAGTTCACTGAGGAGATTCATTCCTTCAGAGTTAGACTGGAGCAAATGGAAGCTAATGACTTTATGACAAATCAAGATGCTGTTAAGCAGATCCAAACAAATGAAAGATTAGAAGGCAATGTGAAATATCTCATGGGAAAAACCACTGACCTGGAAAATAGATCCAGGAGAGACAATTTAAAAATTATTGGACTACCTGAAAGCCATGATCAAAGAAAGAACCTAGAAATCACCCTTCAAGAAATTCTCAAGGAAAATTGCCCTGATGTTTTAGATCCAGAGGGCAAAATAGAGGTTGAAAGAATCCACAGATCACCTCCTGAAAAAGATCCCAAAAAGAAAACTCCCAGGAATATTATAGCCAGGTTCCAGAATCCCCAGATCAAGGAGAAAATACTACAAGCAGCCAGGAAGAAACAATTTCAATATTGTGGAAACACAATCAGAATAGCCCAGGACCTGGCAGCTTCTACACTGAGGGATCAAAGGGCATGGAATATGATATTCCAGAGGGCAAAAGAGCTGGGAATGAACCCAAGGGTCACCTACCCAGCAAAACTGAGTATTTTGTTTCAGGGGAAAATATGGTCATTCAGTGGAATAGAGGACTTTCAAGCATTCTTGAGGAAAAAACCAGAGTTGAATAGAAAATTTGACATCCAGACACAAGAAGCAAGAGATGCCTGAGAAGGTAATCAGGGAAAGAATTCAAAAGGAACTTTTGAATTTTGAATTCAACAAAGTTGAGCTATTTACACTCCTATATGGAAAAACAATAACTGTAACTGATGAAAAGTCTGAGTCAGTAAGTACCTCATACCTATTAGCTTGGCTAATATGACAAAAAAAGAAAATCGTAAATGTGGAGATGTGGAAAAAATTGAAATACTAATGGATTGTTGATAGTGTTGTGAACTGATCTACCCATTCTGGAGAGCAATTTGGAATTATGCCCAAAGAGGTATAAAACTGTCCATACCCTTTTTATCCAGCACTGCTAAGTCTGTCTCCAAAAGAGATCATAAAAAAGGGAAAAGGACCCATATATGCAAAAATATTTATAGCAGCTTTTTCTATGGTGCCAAAGAATTGGAAATTGAGGTGATGAAAAATATTTATAGCAGCTTTTTCCATGGTGCCAAAAGAATTGGAAATTGAAGTGATGGCCATCGTTTGGGATATTGTGGTATATGAATGAAATATGTTGTGGTATGTGAATGAAATGATGAGCAGGAGAATTTCAGAAAAGCCTGGAAAGACTTACTGATGCAAAGTGAAGTGAGCCGAACCAGGAGAACATTGTACACAGTAACAGCAACACTGGGTGATGACCAGCTTTGGTAGATTTAGCTCTTCTCAGCAATGTAATGGTCTAAGACAGTTCCGAAAGACTTATTATGGAACATGCTATCCACGTCCAGAAAAAGAACTATGGAATATGAGTACATATTGAAGCATCTCTTTTTTTATCTTTCTCATGGTTTTCTCATTTTATTCCAATTCTTCTTTTATATTCTTCTTTCATAATACGACTAATATGGAAATATATTTAATATGATTGTACGTGTATAGCTTATATCAGGTTGCATGCTGTCTTAGGAAGGGAGGAGGGAAGAGAAGGAGAAAAACAATTTGGAACTCAAAATCTTGTAATGTTGAATGTTGAAAATTATCTTTGCATGTGATTGGAAAAATAAAATACTGTTAAGTTCTATCTGGGGGGAAGGGTGGGACAGATAGTTGGGGAAAGAAGGAAAGGGAAGGAGAAAGGAAAAGATATATCCAGCTTAATGTGGAATTCTAGAGAATAGCAAGGAGAGATAGGAAGGTTTTTCTTAATTGAGTAATGCAATGGAAAGCAGAAAAGATTTCTTCATATATATAAAGGAATGTTTCATGCTAAGATGGACATGATAAAAGACAAATTGTGGGGGTTTAATGGAAGTGGAAGAGATTAAGAAGAAGTGGCAAGAATACATAAAGAACTATTTAATAAAGATCTTTAAGTCACTTATAACCACTATGGTGTGTTTACTGATCTATAGCCAGACACCCTAGAGAATGAAGTCAAGTGGGCCTTAGGAAGCATTGCTAACAGTAAGGTTAGTCGAAGTGATGGAATTCCAGCTGAACTTTTAAAAATCCTAAAATGTGATGTGACGATGTTAAAGTGTTGCATTCAGTATGTCAGCAAATTTGGAAACTTCAACAGTAGCCTTTGGATTGGAAAAATTCAGTTTATGCCACAATCCTAAAGAAGGGCAATGCCAAGAAATGTTCAGATTACTAAACAATTGCACTCATTTCACATGCCAGCAAGGTGATATGTAAAATTCTGCAAGCTAGGCTTTTACATAGTATGTAAACTGAGAATTACTAGAAGAGCAGGCTGGTTTTTGAAAAGAGGCAGAGGCGGTAGAAACCAAATTGCCAACATTCTTTGGATTATAGAAAAAGCAAGGGAGTTACAGAAAAACATCTTCTTCTTCATTGATTACACTAAAGCTTTTGAGTGGATCACAACAAAATTCCTCAAAGAAATGGGAGTAGCAGATCATCTTACTTGTCTTCTGAAGAAGCTTTATGTGAGCCAAGAAGCAACAGTTAGAACTAAACATAGAACAACTGATTGGTTTAAGATTAGAAAAGGAATACAGTAAAGCTACATATTGTCACCTTATTCATTTAACTTACATGGAGAGTATATCATGTGAAGTGTCAGGTTGGATGACTCAAAAGTCAGAATTAAGGTTGGCGAGAGAAACATTGGTAATCTCAGATATGTGGGTGATACCATTTTTTTTTTTTTTTTGCTTTTTGGAGGGCAATTGGGCTTACGTGACTTGAAGCTTACCATCACAAAAACAAAGATCTTGACAACTCGTCCCATCATTTCTTCTCAACTAGAGGGAGAAGAAATGGAAGTAGCATCAGATTTTATATTCTTGGACTTAACAGATCACTGCAGATGACTGCAGCTAGGAAATTAAAAAATGCTCCTGGTAAGGAAAGCTATGGCAAATCTGGACAGCCTACTAAAAAAGCAAGCATCACTTGCCAACAAAGGTCCATATAGTCAAAACTATGGTTTTTCTAGTAGCAGTATGTGGTTGTGAAAATTGGACTATAAGAAAAGGTGAGCACCACAGAATCGACACTTTGGAATCATGGTGCTGCAGAATTTGAGAGTCTCAAGGAAAACAAGGAGATCAAATCAATTGCTACTTAAAGAATCAGTTCAGGCTGTTCACTGGAAGCTCAAATCCTGAAGCTGAAGCTTAAATTCTTTAACAACATAAGGAGAAGACAGGACTCATTGGAAAAGATCCTGATGTTAGAGAGAATTGAAGACAGAAAAGAAAAGGGGATGCCAGAAGATGAGATGGATAGATAGTGTCATCAAAATAATGAACATGAACTTGGACCAACTTTAGGATAGTAAAGGATAGAAGGGCCTGGCGTGTGATCCATAGGGTAATGAAGAATTGTACACGAGTGAATGACTGAACAACCATCAAGAGGCCAGTGTCATTGGATTGCTGAGTAGGTTGTAGGGAATAAGAAGACTGGAAAAGTTTGAAGTGGCTGTTATGAAGGGCTTGGAATGCTAAATAGAACCCTTTCTCTTTTATTCTGGTGATGATGAACAGCCACTGGAGTTTGTTGAGGGGGATGGTGACTTGGTTAGCCTTAGGAAAATCACACTGGTAGCTGAATGGGAGGATATATTTGAGTGAGACTTGAGGCAGGCTGCTATGCTAATCCTGACATGAGGTGATGCTAGCTTCTTCTGGAGTGATGGCATTGTCAAGAGGAGAGAAAGGTATTTAAGAGATTTTTTTTTTGGAGGGCAGTTGGTGTTAAGTAACTTGCCCAAGGTCACACGGCTAGGTTTTTGTTTGTATGTGTTAAGTGTCTGAGTCCAGATCTGAACTCAGGTCTTTCTGACTCCAGGGCCAGCGCTCTACTCACTGTGCCACCTAGCCGCCATATTTAAGAGATTTTGCAAGGATGAAACCTTGTGGCCTCAGGAGTAGATTGGATATGGCGGGGGAGTGAGAGGTGGTGAGGAACCAGTAGTTCTAGGTTTTGAGCCTTAGGGCCTGGGAAGATGGTAGTGCCTTTGACAGTAATATGGAAGTCAGGAGGTTGGGAGGGTTTAGGATAATGAGTTCAATTTTGGTTATAGTTTTGCTGAGGTGAACAGGTGTGTATAGTCATGCCAAGTACAGGCAAGGGATATTCCTAAAAACAGTTGGAGAATGCTCCTTTGAGAAGCACAGCCCTGAGTATCTGTAAATCAGGTTATAAAAATAACTCTTCAGGGTTTTCTTATTTTAACCTATACTTTTGGTAGCAGCTTAATCAATAAGAGAAATATTATATTTCGTGACTTTTCCTGCAGGCAGCCACTTCTCTCATTCAAACACAGCATACACAGCATTGTAAAATTAGGGTTGGAATAGATAGGTATTACAGAAAAGTTAGCAGTTGGCTTATAAAACTCATAAAACTTAACTCGATTGGACAGTGATGCCTTTTTTCTCTTTATTTTTTTAGAATCATAAAAAATGGTCCAATAAGTTTTCTGCATGTTGAATTTGAAATATCAATATAAAAGTGGCAACTAAAAATGTAGGTCAGGAACTATTATTACCCCTCTATCTTCAACCTAGATAGTAAAGCATTTTCTGTTTTCTCTTGCCCTTACCCTCCTAGTCTCCCTCCCTCCCCTCCTCTATTTCTCTTGACACTTGTCTATTTTTGGAGGAGGATGTGGAATGATTGTTTTTGTTTTATGCCTAGATATTAAATGATGCAGCAATAGTATTGAAAAATTCCATTGGAAAAAATGTATGTCCCATGACTTGCTTGAGAATTATCTTTATTCTAAACTGGTATAAATGAGCTGAATGCTGAGCATAGGGAATGCAGTTTTGCTGAAATTTCTTTTATGAACCACTTAATGGATATTGTGTATCATAAAAGGTAAGAGTGCTGAAAGTTGGTGAGGACCTCTGGAAGTTCTTTTATCCCAAAGTAATGTTTCATTGGTTTGTTGTTTTCTTTTGCCTTCTCCCTTCTTCTTTTAAGGTTCATTAAGGATGTATTTATGAGATAGAGAAATGACTTTATTGAGAGACTACTTATTTGTCAAGTACAGTGGGGAATATAAAATAAACATACTTTATGGTACCTACTTTTGTGAAGCTTTTAATGTAAAGTGCTATATTTCTTTTCTTTTTTCCATGCCTTTAATCTTTTTATGGCTATTAGCCACTTTCTCTCTGTCAGCACGAGCATTGTATATATGCAGACACACAGGCCACTCTGTCTAGCTACTGCTATCCCATTTCTTCTATTATCACCACAATTCCTGAAAAAGTCTTTTGTAGTTTCCTCTTCCTTGCCACATACTCAATTCTTCAAAGCCCTTGTAGTAGTGTAGTTCCTACCCCAGTTTCTCTACTGAATTTGATTTAAATGATTTGTAATTTGTCATAAATGGTACGAGTCTTTTCTTGTTCCTCAGTGCTTTTTTCTGTAGCATTTGATGACATTTGATTAAGACAGCAAGGAAGCAGGCCTTGAGTTGTATGAAATAATATAAATTTAAATAGTATAGATCTGGACTGTTGAAAATATCTATAATGTATTCACAGAATTAGAAGGTACCTTGGAGATCATTTTAAAGTTAAATCCTTTGATTGTGGGAACTGAGGCCTAGAGGGTTTAAATTACTTGTTCAAGGTCACCTTATTGTTCAGGAAAATAGCTCTTGAAAAGCAGGCAATTGAATTGAGATGTAGTAACAGGCAATAGTCAATGGTTGAAGAAATCATGGATAGTGTGTCAACTCAAGTTTCATGGGAATAGAGATAGTACCTGCTCATTCTAGGTTTTGGAACAGGTATGCAACCATGGAAGCATACTTTTACAAATAGGAATCTGGTATTAAGATGCAGAATGGATTGAAGGAGAAAATATCTAGAAGGGAATGTCTGAGAGGCCATGTTGGAGATTGCTTTGGTAATTCTGATATGAGGAGGTGCATAGCTAGTTCAGAACTACTGGAACTAAACTAATTTTTGCATTCCCCTTTACCTCAAAACTTGTAAAAAAAAAGTTAGGAAAAGATTATATATTATATAATAGTATAGAGGTGTCTTGGTGGCTCAATGGATAGTGGCTCACTGGGTTTAGTATCATGAAGACCTGATTTCAGATTTGCCCTTAGCACTTACTATCCAGGCAAGTTACTTAATTGCTATCTGCCTTAGTTTCCTCCACTGGAAAATGCAGATAATAATAGCACTTCCAGGGTTGTTATGAGGATCAAACGAAATCATATTCATAATATGCATAGATAGCAGAATGCCTAGAACATAGTTGGTACTTAATAAAATCTTGTTCTCTTCTCCCATCCTTCTGGAATGCTTTAAAAAATTTAAAAACTGTAATTCCTAAGTGATTCTTGGTGACAAAGATATTGAATTAATTGAAGGTGAGGAGAGTATAAAAGTTAAATTTATTATTCATAAACAAAAACACATTCTTTTAAAGTCTTCTTGAGCTCCTTCTAGTCCCTTGGCGCCTAGAAAAGAACTAATACAGTATGACAGAATTGAAAAGCCTTGTGTTTATTTACATTCCTCCTAATGAATGTGTCTTATTTCTTAGTCATAATGTTTACAACACTGTGTGACCTGACAAAACCAACATTTATTCAGTGCCTATAAAAAAGCAGTCTAAATTCACTGTCTCCACTCCACCTCTTCTCTTTCTTCTAAACCAGAGGTAGAGAAGTTTGGATTCAGTCAAATGGCCATTCTTGAGGACCTAGAGGGTTACATGAGGCCTTGAGGCGACAGGTTCCCCAACCCTGTTCTAAACCCTCTATAATCAGACCTCTGACCTCTTTACTCAACTAAAACTAATCTCTTAATTACGAAATCTGATGATTCTTTTTCTGACTTCATCTTTCTTGACCTACCTAAACCATTTGACACCATTGACCTTATTGGATGGATATTCTTTCTTTCCCTTCAAAAATTTCACTACATGTTTCTTAGTTTTCCTTGTGGCTTAGTTGATTGTGAGCTCCTTAGTACAATTAGGTTTTGGTAAGCAAAAGCTTCCTAACAAGAGTTATCAAAAGGAGAGTGGGTTGCCTTGCCAGGTATTGCATTACTTCTTACCAGAAGTATTCAACCACATTCTTGTTGGGTATGTTGTAGAAATGATTCTAGTTGGCCAAGAAGCCCCTTTCAGCACTAAATGTGAATTCTATGACTGGATAAATGTGGGTGCTATGAAAACCCATCATCACTATAGAGGAGATCTGGGCTTAAGTTAGGTGGTACTTGGTTTCAAATACTGCTCCTGACAATTACTAGTTTTAGGCTATTGAGGAAGTCACCTGGCCTTTGAGCCTCATATTCCTTAAATAAATAAAATGGGGATAAAACTATATGTAACATTTACCTTGGATTATTCAAAAGGTGAAATAAGATATAAAAATATTTTATAAACTGATAGTGTTTTATGATTGTCAGCTATGATGTTGTTTATGGATAGCATCAACTTCATTTTGAAAAAATGACAAATTCATTGATTTATTTACGTTATAAAAATTGAATTAATCACTTAATGTTCATGGACCTTTATTCTTATCTTTCCAAATCCAGTGTCTTCTCATAACTTTGAGTCTTTTTTTTTTTTTATTAAACAAATGCTTTATTAACTTCTGGTTTACATAATTCATTTCCACCAAATTTTCCCCTACCCACCACTCCAGAATAGCAGTCCCACTAGATATCCCCTCATCCAATCTGCTCTGTCCCATATCTTCTCCCTTACCCCCTTTGACTTTGCCATTAGGGCAAGGTGAATCTCTGAGCCCCAATGCCTGGACATCTTATGAAACATTTAATTTTAAAACTTTGATTTTCAGATCCATTCCCTTCCTCCCTTGTCACCCACTCCCTCTGAGAAGATAAGCAATTCATTATGTGTTGTACATGTATAGCTATGCAAACCATTACCATAGTAGATATATTGTAAAAGACTGCTTATATTTCCCTCCCACCCATCTCACCTCCCACCTGGTCCATTCCCTACTTTGATCCTGTCCTTCTTTGATAGTGGGTACTCATAATTTTGAGTCTTAATGACCTCAATTGGTTCATCATATAGCAGAAAGCTATATTTTAGTCATCAAAGTTTTTTTGAGGCTTCTTTTGAAGCTAATAATTTGTCTAAGGAATGCCAGTCTTACCAATACATTTTTTTCTGGTGAAGAAAGAATAAAGAAAGCTTTTTGAATTTTACATTTTAATAAATTTAATTACCCTAGAATTGGTAAAATCTGATTTTTCCAGCTTTCTGTTGCTCTTTCCCTTCACAGGACATTGGACATAAGAGGCTCTGGTATAGTAAAAAAATACTAGGTTTAATGTTGGTCCTGAGTGACTGACTGTCTATTGCTTCTTGTGGCAAGCCTAGAGCCTAGTATCAGAGATAGTTTAACTATCTCTTTTAGCCTTTTAAGAGCCTTTTTCTGACTCATGCAGACTAACTTCATATTCTCATCTTCCTCCTCATTGCCATTGTCATCACCATCACCATCATCATCACCATCATAGGCACAACTATTGTCAACATTTGTCATCATTATTAAGCAGAGACATATTCACATTGAAGATATAGAAATAATGAAGTAGAAACATTTCCTCTAATACTTTTGTGGTGGCAGGAATGTATTCCCCTCGACTTTCATTTCTTTACGATAAGGTTACTTATCTTGTAGGTTATAAGATTGCTATGAATCTAGTATAGCAGATTGTCAGGAAAGCATTTAAAAGTGCCCTTTCTACTATCCTTGTAGATAAGATGGAGTGATGTGGGCAAAATGATAGTACCCTTATGTGATTGAATGACTGGCCTCAAAGAAAACATCTAGGGCCCTCAGTGGATGATAAACTCAATACAGGTTAACAAAATTATAACAGAAATACACACTATGTGATCTTAGGCTACATTGAGAAGCAAAGTATCCATAATGGAAGGAGTGAGGGTGTCACTGCCCTTCCCAGATCGGATCACATTTGAAATACTGTGTTTACTTTTGGATACCACATTTTAGAAATGACTTTGACAGACTGTTGCTTGACCAGAGGAAGCTGATCAGAATGGTGAGTAGATCACAGATTCACAAGATTTTAGACTTGTTATGGATGTCAGCAGTAGTCTATCCTTTCTTTGTATCCCCTGGCATACAGTAGGTACTTAAGAAATGCTTACTGACTAACAATACCTGAAGAATAATCTCCTTTACAACATACATGAGAAATGCTTTGGTTAAAGACTCTCAGAGTTACAGGGTTACAGGGAGTCCACTCACTCGTGAGTTGGACAATTCCAACTGTATTTGGATACTCTAAATATTTTTCTTATCTAGCCTAAATTTGCCATTTTGCTACTTCTACCAGTTACTCCTACTTCTTCCGTCTAAGTCAAACAGAGCAATTCTTCTCCATGAGAGCTCTTCTAGTACTTGGAGAAAGCTGTTATTTTTCCCGAGTCTTCTCCAAGCTAAATATTTAGTTTTTTTAACTGGATCATCATGGCATGACCATCCCTTAGCCCCTTCACTGTTCTTATTGACCTCATCTGGATGTTCATAAGCTTATAAACTTTCTTCCAAACTTTAGTTTTCAGAACTGACCACAGTATTTTAAATATAGTTTGACCAAGGCAGAACACAATAGGACTTATTTCTGGATGCAAATAGCATCCCTCTGCCTTCACACTGTCCCAGAATAAACTTGTGGCAGACCCAAGATGGCAGAGTAAAAGTAAGGACTTGCTTGAACTTACCCCCAAACCCCTCCAAATACCTGTAAAAATGATTCTGCACAATTCTAGAGCTGCAGAACCCATAAAAATGGCAGAGTGAAACACATTTCCAGCGTACAGCCTGGAAGATCAACAAGAAGGGTATATTGCACCAGGCTGGGGCAGGAGCTGAGACTGGAGCAGACCACAGGGGACTGAATCACTGGCAGCCGTGGCGATTTCAGACTTTATACATCCACACTCCCTGAGAACAGTGTGGAAGGTCGGGGGGGGGGGGGCTCTGTAGGACCTGGGTGAAAGAGGAGTGCTGTCTGGCCCCAGCCCTGGGGTGGCAGAGGTGGTTGCCTCTGCGGTAGTGGCAGCAGCAGCAGCAGCTCTGGTCCCAATGATGGTGGAGAATCCTGTGGTTGATACAAAACTCTAGAAGCCTGGGACAGTACACCCACTCCCACCCCCACCCCCCTGGAAACAGAGTCCTGCCTCAACAGGGATTTAGAAAATCAAGTATTTGACTGGGAAGATGAATAAACAGGGGTGGGGGGTTGGGGGGGAGTCAGATTATAGAATCTTACTTTGGTAACATACAACCAGAAGAAGACAACAAAAATCAAAGCTCCTACATCAAAAGCCCCCAAGAAAAATATTAATTGGTTGCAGGCCATGGAAGAACTTAAAAAGGATTTTGAAAGAGAAGTAGAGGAAAAATTGGGAAGAGAAATAAGAGTGAAGCAAGAAAATCATGAAAAATGAGTCAACAGCCTACTAAAAGGAGGCCCAAAAAATACTGAAGAAAATAACACCTTAAAAATAGACTAACTCAAATGGCAGAAGAGGTGCAAAAAGCCAATGAGGAGAAGAATGCTTTAAAAAGCAGAATTGGCCAGATGGAAAAGGAATTTCAAAAGCCCAGTGAAGAAAATAATTCCTTTAGAATTAGAATGGAGTAAATGGAAGGTAATAACTTTATGAGAAATCAAAAAACTATAAAACAGAACCAAAAGAAGATAAAAATAGAAGATAATGTGAAATATCTCATTGGAAAAACTGCTGACCTGGAAAACAAATTCAGGAGAGATGATTTAAAAATTATTGGACCACCTGAAAGCCATGATCAAAAAAAGAGCCTAGGCATCATCTTTCAAGAAATTATCAAGTAAAACTGCTCTGATAATCTAGAACCAGAGGGTAAAATAGAAATTGAAGGAATCCACTAATTGCCTCTTGATCCCCAAAGGAAAACTCCTAGGAATATTGTAGCCAAATTCCAGAGTTCCCAGGTAAAGGAGCAAATATTGCAAACAGCCAGAAAGAAACAATTTGAGTATTGTGGAAATACAATGAGGGTAATATAAAACCTAGTAGCTTCTACATTAAGGGATCAAAGGGCTTGAACTATGAAATTCCTGAGGTCAGAGGAGCCGGGATTAAAACCCAGAAATACCTACCCAGCAAAACTGAGTATAATACTTTAGGGGAAAAATTACACATTCAGTGAAATAGAGGACTTTCAAGCATTCTTGCTGAAAAGACCACAGCTGAATAGAAAATTTGCCTTTCAAATACAAGTCATCTAGTTATACAAGTTCTGTTATGTTTCCTTGAAAAAGTGTCATTTATTCTCTCACATCATATGCGTGTGCTAGAGCCACGATCTTTATTTTATCTGCTAATCAATAAAGAAGATAAATATATACAATGTATTTAATGACAAGATAATATAGGCAGAAAGGAACTAGCAATTGGAGAAAATGAATGAACTGTGTCTTGAAAGGAAAAGGGATTCTTTGCTTGGAAGTAAGGAGGGAGTGCTTTGCAGGAATGGAGGATGGCTAGTATGAAGGTATGGAGAGGGGCAATGGAGTCTTGTGTATGAGGAACAGAGAGAAGGCAGGTTTAGTCTAGATTGCAGAGTGTTAGAGGGGGAGTATGTTGGGGCCAGTTTGTGAAGGGCTTTGAAACCTAAGTAGGCATTTATATTTGGTCCTAGAGACAAAAGAATCGTTAGAATTTATTGAGTAGGGAGTGTCATGGTCAGACCTTTCTTTAAGTAAAATAACACTGGCAAGAATGTGGAGAATGGACTAGAGTGGAGAGAGTCTTGAAGCAGTTGCAGTAGCTAAGAGGTAAACTTGAAATAAATTGGTAGCCCTGTGAATAGAGATAAAGACTCAGATTTTTGAGGTATACAAAGTAAGATTTAGCAACTGATTGGCTACTTGGGTGAGAGGGAGAGTGAGGAGCTGAACTGGGAGCTTTGAAGAATGTTTTTATTTTTAGGTAAAAGGGAAGTTTGGAAGACTTGTGATTTTGGGAAAGAGAGAGAGACAGTTTTGGACCTGATGAGTTCGAAATGTCTCCAGAACATTCAGTTTGAAATTTTATTATGTGATGTGAATTTGAGGTATTAGGGCTCAATGTACAGGTCTTAGCAAAGTTGGAGTGCTTACCACAGTGCCTGGCACATAATAGGTATTTATTACAATAAATGCTCACTGACTAACAGATCTTTGAGCCACTGGTACAATTAACAATTAAACCTGTAGAATCAGATGAGAGTACAGAGGGAGCCCCCAAAGTTAGGAGAACTGATGTTAGTGTTAAGTCAGGAAAAGAACTGAAGAAGCAGGTAGGAGAGTCAGAGAGAGTATTAGAGACCCAAGGAGAAGAGACTATGTAATAAGAGAAGGTAGTCAGTAGTGTCATATAAATGCAGCATCTTCTGGTAAAGAAGAATGAGATCTGAGAACAGACCATCAAATTAGGCAATTGAGGGATCATATTTAACTATGGGAATAATAGTTTCAGTTATGATGAAATTGAAAATCAGATCTCAAAGTGTTGAGAATTGAGGACAATGAGTTTTGACAGCTTTTTTTTTTAGGAGTTTGGCTAAGAAAGTGGAGTGATATAGTATGACAGTTTGAGGTAATAGTGGGATCATATGGAATATATTTGTGTGTGTGTGTGTGTGTGTGTGTGTGTGTGTGTGTGTGTGTGTATTTAAGAATGGGAGACATTTGGGGCAGCTAGGTGGCACAGTGAACATAGCACTGACCCTGGAGTCAGGAGGAACTGGGGTTCAGATCTGGCCTCATACACTTAACACAAAAACTAGCCTTGTGACCTTGGCCAAGTCACTTGACCCCAATTCCCCTCCAAAAAAGGCAAAAAAAAAAGTGGGAGACATTTGAGTATGTTTGAAGGCAGTAGTGAACAATGGAGATAGAGAAGTGACAATTGAGGTTGCAGTCTATTGGATAAAGATGACATGGAACGTAGAACCATTGGCTTTTTTGAGGGTTGCCAAACTGCCTGGGGGCGGCGCGGCAGGCGTGGTCTCGTCTGGGGGAACGGCAAGCCACGCCTCCGGACCGCGCGGAGGAGCCCCGTCCCACTTCCTTTTCTCTTCTTGTCTGGGCCACTCCCATTCTTCTATTTCTTCCTGCCTAGGCTCACTCAGAGGAGCTCCACCCCGTTCCTCTTTCTCTTCCTGCCTGAACTCACTCGACACCTCAGGCGCGTCTGCACCACCGTCCTTCCGGTTCGTGTGCCGTGAAGAACGCGGAAGTGTCGTGTCTCCGCCATCTTTTTCGCGGCTTTCCCCTCTAGCCCTCCTTAACTCTTCCCAGGGGTACACGGGAGGGGGGCCCTCATCCTCCCCCCCATCCTCCCCTTCATCCTCCTCTTGTGGCCCCACACCGTGACTTTCCTCCTCTTCACCCGACCCTTCTATGAATGCTCGGCAGGTTTTTAGGGGGATTTTATACCCCCTCTTAGCGCACAGCTTATACAGCTGGGCGGCTACAACCCCTTTCTCCTCGGGTCGAAATTCAGGTATGCTATTCAATCCTCCCATCTCGTCCTTCTTATGAGATGAGGCTGTCTGGGGGGAGTCCGTCCAGCGGACTCAGACGGTCCCTACAGATCTCAGTCCCTGTTCGGGCGCCACTTGCCGGGGGCCTTATCTACGGCACCGGCGGCGGGTTGATCTGTAACTATTATATCCCCGTCTTCTCTACTCACCTATCCCCATGGCGAGTCTTCGGTCGTCACCGGCCTCCGAAGAGGAATTAACCCAGACAGAGCACCCGAGGTTTCAGGGGTTGTTTATTCACGGCTGGTCACATCCCGAGAGAGAGATGCTTCCTCGTACAGCATCTTATATACATTAAACCACGCCCTCATATGGAAATTAGCACAGTAAAGGCAAAGCCTATCCCCGCCCCCAACAGGAAACGAGATATAATCATACATAAAAAAACAAATATCAGGAGTAGAACAGGTTTGGGAAAGTATATGTCTGTATATGTATATCTGTATGTATATATAGCTAGAGAGAGACATATCTAAACTTTATTCTAGCCTTCTGGGGGGAGTTTGCAGGGAAAAAAAAGAACAAAGTAAAAACATGCACAACAGAGAACAAAAGAAAACCCACAAAGAAGCGAAGAAAAGATGAATAGTTCTCAACACGAGTATTTATCCAGTAGGCTTTCTTGAAATGAAATTCTGTTGTTGGGAGCAGAGTCAAGATGGTGGAGTAGAAACAGGACTTCACTGCTGTTCTGGCTTCCACTTCCACCAATCCATGTAAAAGGGGACTCTGACCAAACTTTGGAACTACAGAACCCACAGAATGACACAGAGAACCTAACCTGCAGGGAGCGGCCAGCAAACAGCTCTGCTGCCAAGCCTAGGCCCTCATGAGCCTGAGGTTTTGGCCCCAGGGCTGCCTGAACAGGCAGCCAGCTGGAGGGACTTCAGAACACCCAACAGCTGTGTCCCTTTCAAGAATTGTCCTTTGCATCTGTGTGTTGACAGATGCAAAGGACAAAGTGAGAGGTCAGTACCCTATGTACTTTGGGACTAGAGGGAAGAGCATTGGCTTTTGCCCCCAGGGCGAGAAGCCGCTGAGCTGCTTAGGTATAGCCGGCACCAAGCTGCAGCTTCAGCTCCTGGCCTGCGAATTGTATGGGGACCTGGTGATCAGTCTGGGGGGTAATCACTCTTGTTTTAACCTTCTTGGATCTGGATTGCGGTCTGGGTGGAGGTCCTGGGGTGTGTGTGACCAGTTTGCCAGAGTGTGTGGAGGCTTCAGAGATGGCATCCAACTAATACCTCTGGCAGCTGAGAAAACCCCAGCATTTTGGGACAGGAGCTCCGCTGGCTGGTGGTAGAGTCTTACTGTGGCAAAAAGCAATTCAGTGGCAACATGCCTAGGCAAAGGAAACAAAATAAACAGAAAAATTCAACATTAGATTCCTATTTGGGGGGCAAAGAGGGTCGAATCATGGAATAGGAGGAGGACTGTGAGGTCAGAACTCCTGCACCAAAAGGTTCAAATGAAAATACAAGCTTGTTACAGGTCATAGAGGACCTTAAGAAGCAGATAAGAGAAGTGGAGGAAAAATTGGGAAGAGAAATGAGAAAGATGCAAGAAAATTATGAAAGGAGAGTCAACAGCCTGAGGAAAATAACGCCCTAAAAAATAGACTCAAATGGCAAAAGAGGCTCAAAAAGGCAATGAGGAGAGGAATGCCTTAAAAAGCCAAATTTGCCAGATGGAAAAAAAAATCTCAAAAGCTCACTAAGGAGAATCATTTTTTCAAAATTAGACTGGAGCAAATGGAAGCTAGTGACTTTATGAGAAATCAAGATGCTGTTAAGCAGATCCAAACAAATGAAACAATAGAAGGCAATGTGAAATATAATCAGTCTTTTACAATATATCTACTGTGTTAATGTTTTGCATTAGCTATACATGTATAACCTATATTGAATTGCTTATCTTCCCAGTAAGGGTGGGTGACAAGGGAGGAAGGGAATGAATTTTGAATAATGGTTAAAATAGATATATATGTAAGTACTATTATTAGTACTATTTTACATGTAATTGGGAAATAAGAGGAGGCGATATCCTGGGGGACTGCTATTTTCGGGAGGTGGGTAGGGGAGAAATGGTGAGAAAATTTGTAACACAAAAATTGGCGGAAATGAATGAAATAAAACAGAAGTTAATAAAGCATTTTCAGAAAAAGAATTACAGTGCATAGAAGGCAGATAGGAGTTGTGATCTGCACCAGTGAGGAAAGTACCCACCAAGATGAGCTCATGGATCTCTCTAAGTATCTAAGTAAACTTGAGATTGGCTGATATTGAGCTGAGTTTCCCTTTGTTGGTTGCACATCAACTTTCAGGACTTGAAGGTGGCCTTGAAACCTTACTGAGGTGGTAGTGGGGGAGAGGTGCCTCAGAATTTAGCTAATAGGATCAGCCTTCCCCAGGGTTACAACTAATAGACTCCTGGAAAATAAAGGGTTTCTGTTCGATACTGAAAAAAGAAAGAAATTCTGTTGTTACATATTTTGAATCCTCTCTTATGTTCTGCTATGTACATACACACCATGCTTTTTTTTTCCTAATTTCATATTATGTTCCAATATTTAAGCTTATGTTATGTTTTTGTTTCTTTTCTCTATTTGCTATTTGTGTTCTGGCATTTGAGTCTAAAATAAAATTTAAAAAAATAACATCTGTTATCGAAAATTCTGTATATCAACATCTTAGTAGAATATTTGTTTAAAAACCCTTTGAACGAAATATGACTTCATTAAGTTTTACTGATTACTTTTTTTCCCCTTAAGTCAACAAGAAGTCATGGTAGACTGAGTGTTTTGGGGAGACTGGGAGACAGAATGACAAGCAGTTATGAGAACATGTGTTGATGCGGACTTTATATAGGCACAGATATTTTTGATAGTATGCTCTGTTTTAAATATTGATAATCTTGTATCCTACATCCTCTGTTACATCAGAGCCCCCTTTCAGTGTTCTTTCTAGATAGTTTAATTGAAGGATATTATAGTTATGAATATGAAATTATTTTTAATTTTTTGGTCATAATAAATAAAATGGAGATTTAATAATTTTTACAGATAAGTTAAAAGTGAAGGTACTTCCTTTTAAAAGAAAAAAATTACATTTGAGTTTAAATGTTCTCTATTCAGCTTTCATCAATTTTTTAGAGTTTAAGGTTTTTTCTCTTAAAGCCATTCTCGAAGGAATATAGTGATATTTGTATGTACTTCTATGAATAGATGTCCTTTTAGGTCTCTGAGACTGTATAACTTAAAAAAAAAATTCCTTTTCCCCTCCTGACATTTTTTTCCCGACATAATTTTCTTTCAGCACACATGCAAGTAAAAATGTACATTTTTGTATGTAGACTTTTCTACTACCAAACAACATGATTTTTAAAAAATAATACTATTGCAAAGTACATTTTAGGAAGGAGATTAATTTTTGGATATTTGAATCTAGTTAACAGCTCTAAAAATCTGGCTAGCTATAAGGAAAACCTGGGCTATGTTAGTTCAAATGTAGATAAAAGTAGCTTTAGAAATGAATTATATAATTAGAAAGGTGCCGTTGAGGAAGACAATTCATGTGATGACTTCTTTTTTCCTGTTTATTTATTTATTTATTTATTTTTTATTATAGATCCTTTGTCAATGGGTCCTCAAAAAGCTTTGGAAACTATTGGTGCAAATTTACAGAAACAATATGAAAATTGGCAGCCAAGGGTAAGCTTTAATTTTTTTGTTGTTCAATTTTTTCCATAATGTGGATTTTAGTATTCTAACTAATAATCTAAATGAGAATATTATAGACCTCCTCTGCCTGTTGCAAAATGTGATCACTTATTGCAACAATTCACAGGACAACTAGATTGTCACCGTGCCTCTTATCTTGTCTGTCTTGATAATCACAAACTATACCAGTGGTTTAACTTGATTTTTGACCCAAGATGTATTGGTTGTTGAACATTTCCCTCTTAAGCTTTTAAAAATTTCCACAAAGAAGCTTTGCTATCGTGGTCTATGTTTCCCCTAAATCGTAGTTGCATTTTTCCACCGGGACAGCACTTTTGGTGTTTTTTGGTAGTTTCAGCCAACTAGATTACTCCTGATTATCATTTGTAGTATTTTTTTTTCAAACAGTTTTGTGAGGGAGGTGAAGGAATGCCTAACATTGTTTAGTTGATACCTCTTAGCTGCTTTCTCTTTGGTTCAAAAGGAAAGTTTTTTGAGGGTGCATTTGCCAATTACCATGTTTATTATGATTTATAGTGTTCTTTTAGATCAGTGTTATGAAATATGATACTTTTGTCATGTTATCTTTTAAGATCTTAAGTTCTTTGCACGAAACTGGAGGCCTTTCCCCGTCATCTAACCCTTCTCATTAGCTAGTTTAAAGATTTGATGGAAGATTTCAAAGCTTTAAAAGGCTTTATGGATGTGCTATTCTATTTAGCAGCACCTTCACATGCTTATTATCAAGACCATCTTAGCTCTTTAGAAGGAACCTTAGCAGTTCTCACTTTGAAATGAAGAAGTTGAGGTCTGGAGAAATGAGGTGATTCACACCAGTTCACAAAAGGAGTCAAGAGCCCATGTTCCTGGGAAAAGCTGGGCTTCATTGTCTTGTTTTCCCAATACACTCTTCTCAATGAGAGTTTATGAAGTCAGCGACTCGAGCAACCATGAAGTGTGTGGCTTTTGTGACAGTCACTGTTTGTTACATGTCACTGTAAAGGTTCTCTGCATTTTCTTGTCCTATGAGTCTATTGGGAAATAACACTTTACAAAACAGTCTACAAAGCTGTCTGCTTCAGATTCCGATTAGTCGAGCATGTCCTAGATTTTAGGAAATCCCATTTGTGTTTTATTTACTGCCAAAGAAAGTGATGTCAGAGATCAATTTGGTCTTTTTTCCCCTCACATTGCCCTTAAATCTTTTCTGATGTTGCTCAAGTGATAATGTACTAATTGGTTAATAAGTATCCCCATCTCTCTTCTATTTTGTATTTATGTTGTTTGTTAAGTCAATAATAATGGGTTTAATTTTTTTTTTTTAAGCAATTGGGGTTAAGTAACTTCCTCAAGGTTACACAGCTAGTCATTATTTATGCGTGGGTGCTCATTTTCTGAGGCCGGATTTGATCTCGGGTCATCCCGACTCCGAGGCCTGTGCTCTTACTCACTGTGCCACCTAGCCGCCCCTTTAGGGCAATTGGGGTTAAGTAACTTGCCCAAGGTTACACGGCTAGGTTTTTGTTTGTGTGGGTTAAGTGTCTGAGGCTGGCTCCGAACTCAGGTCCTTCTGACTCCAGGGCTGGCGCTCTATTCACTGCGCCACCTAGCCACCCCGGGTTTAATTTTTTTTGAAAGCAGTTTGCATGCCCCTTTTTAGTACTGAATTTTTAATATGAAATTTATGTATAGAAATCCAGGAGTGTATATAATGTACTTGTCTAGACTATGGTATTCTTGAACAGTTCATGTGAACAATCTGCGGGTGTAGTGAATGCGGGTGAGTGAAGTGAATAGAAGTATTTTAATGAATTGTTTCTCCAGCAATAGTAGGAAAACCTATTATCAATGGAAAGAGATTTCTTTGAAAAGTTCTAAGGTACAGTGGAATTTCATCTGAGGCAAATGAGTCATATAGGCACGAGTGGGGCTAGACAAACATTTTAAGTCTAAAAGCATTAGTGGTCTTGTCTATATACAGATGAAATAATAATGATACTAAAGACTTCAAATTATAATAATAGTAAAGACTTCAATTTATTGAGGTTTTAGTGTATTTCAACACTTACGGTTATATTAAAGGAATACTTCGAGACACTTTTTATTCTCTTGCATCTGATTTTGTAAGTGTAAATATGCCTCTGTACTGCAGTTTTTAACCCTGAAAAAAAACTTTAAAAAACTTTGAAACCACCACCTGATCATGTGTTTATTGAATGATTTTCAATGGTTTTGCTAACTGACTTTTTAATTACTATTTTTATAAGAAAATACAATTAGCTGGTATATATTTGTTTAACATTCTAAAATTCTTTTGTTCTTTAGGATCTCCTTTGTTCATAGGGAACTAAAAGTTGATGTAGTGCCATCAATTCAACACAACTTAATTAATTAATTAATGCTTTGGGGAGGGCAATTAGGGTTAAGTGACTTGCCAAAGGTCATACAGCTAGTTTTTGTGTTAAGTGTCTGAGGCTTGATTTGAACTTATGTACTCCTGACTTCAGGGCCAGTGCTCTATTCACTGTGCCACCTAGCTGCCCCCAATTTAATATTAATTTAATCAGACAAGTAAGCAAGTCTGTTTATGTTGGTATGCTGGCTAAACAAGGCCTTACACTAACCCTTTCTCTGAATACTTTTTGGGGAGTTAATCTGTTCCATAGCAACGAGGAAAACTATTCTAAGAGAAACAATTTGAAATTGGTGACTATTTAGAGATCATAAAGACAGAAGAATACAGAAATAGTAAGAAGAATTTATAGTATTATAGTAAAATGGGTATTTTAGTATAGTGAATCTAAATGTTAAGTATTAAATTTTCACATGCACAATGGAGATTTCAGAAGCTGATTAAAGGTTTCTTAGCTAGGGGAAAAAAGAAAAAACCAACCAAGCCAAACTATCTTTGTGCAGAAAAACCCATTTTGTTCTCTGGTGTGGTGGATGCCATTTCAAGTATAGGGTACAATATGGAAAAAGATATTAATGCAAACGTCAGATTACATGGTCAACTAATAATGAGCAGTCTGAGATGTATTTTGTGGCAGAATCTTGTAAATAGTTTAGGAGCAGTTGTTTATATGCCAGAGTACAATCTTTTACCTTCATTGCAAAACCATGTCAGTGAACATTTTACATTTTCTCCTTAAATATCATGACGATTAGACTTGTTATCAGTTGTAAAAAAATATTTTAAATGTGCTTCAATTTATACTAGGAGTCTTTCATTTAAAAAGAAACACTGAAGATAATCAATACTGTATGATTCTTCTGTCTGATGGTGAAAGCTGTATCTCCCCTGTATTAATAGCCAAATACCTCATTGCACAAGAAAGTACATCTTTGCTGCTTAATAATTGAGTTTACTTAAAGTAAAGCAGAGTGAGAGAACTGGCTTCTAGTAGCAGCAGGTACTCAGTGTGTGGGCAGACCTCCTGCTGCCTTGTAGAGTTTCCACTAAACATGAGACAGTTACCAAGCTCAGATGTTTGTGTGCAAGGTGCCTTGTTCTAAACAGCAAATCACTGCCCTTGGAGTCATTGCAAAACTGAACACGCACCACAGAGCTCTCAAGTTTTCTGCAGTAATAAAGAGAGGTTGACGTGCCATCTGCAATAAAACAATGGGGACATTATTGAATTCCCTTTTGAATTTATCTCTCTCAAGAATTGTCTTAATGAATTAGGAGTTCTAGTGCTTTAATATGGAAGTAATTTAGGGATAGAGGTGGTACCTTATACCTTGCCCTGTCCCCTTGCATAGCCCCCTACCTTATGTTCCAAATCTGGAAGCCGAAATCAAGATACACTTAGTTGGATTTAATTTTGGATCCCCTTTACTTAAATTTATATCAAAATAGATGAGGATAATTAATGAGATGTAAAATGTCAGCCCATGTCGAGTACTTCCCAAATTAGTACACTTCTATGTAAATATTAATAGAGCTAGTTTTTTCTTTATGTAGTATTTGTTTTAAAAATTCACAAAGTGTTACTCAGTCTGAAATAAGATCCATCTAGTCATGTCGAAATTGTTACTTGCTCTCAAGTTTATAGTAGGTGGATATGAATTAGAAAATACCTGTACTTTTAAGAGCATCTTAGATGAGCAGAAAACTGACCAATAACACTAACTGTCCTAACTCCAGAAAGAGAAAATTGATGGTTTATTACTGTACAGGCGCCGAAGATCTAGTCTTCTGTTCTTATTTTTTACACCTTAACTATTGACTTTTATTAAATTTTGGTTTATAAAGAAAATTTAAAAACTGAGTAGATCATATTCCTTTCTGAATGTTCTCAAACTCTGAATCTGGCATGTCTTTCCTTGCCCAACCTCATTGAACTACTTTGTAAATAATTTATCAGTTTGCCGCTGCTTGAAGTACTTATGATTAAATTTAAGATTTTGTTTTATTGCCTTGTAGGTATATAAATTTGTATACTGCAAGAGGAATAAGGAAAAAAATCCATGCCTAGTGTTGTTTCAGCTGCAAAATACTGCAGTTAAATAGAACTCACTCATTTCATTGCAAGTCTCAAATGAAAGTTTTATTGAGAGATGGGAGCAGGAGATTACAAAACTAGGGCACAGAGTAAAGAATTTATCTCTCTCAAGAATTTTCCTAATGAATTAGGAATTCTGTCAGTTCAGTGTGGAGATAATTTAGGTACTGAAGCTAGTAGAGAAAAAGTTTCTCCTCTCCTCTCCTCCCCTACCCCCCACATCAACCTGGCTCCCAAAAAAGTATGTTCTAAATCATGTAGCCAAAATCATGACACATTTACTTGAGTTTAATTTTAGTTCTCCCTGGTGACTTAAATAGATTTAGATTAGAATATTTATAGTATACTAAAATAGATGAAGGAAATTGATCAAAAGTAAGGTGTCAGCATATGTGATGTTTCTTCCAAATGAGTACACTTTGAGGGACTTTGACATTTAGATGTTGTGTATAATGTAGGGAACATTCCATTATTATCTTAACTGAAGTATGTGAGTAAAGAACGCAAATTATTACTGATTTTGATGGATCTGGGGCTTTTGTTATTAGCCATGGACTTTAGGGAAATGCTGAACAGACATCTCATTTTTTTTAGTTTTTTTTTTATAGAGGCTATCGAGCACAAAGATTTCTGAGCTTTGACAGCTCATCCTATTGGTGTGGTGATTTACTGTCCCAAAAGGTTCCAGACGAATTTACTAGTCAACCCCTCTCTCTGGTTACAGCGCTATACTCATAGGGCACACAGTCAATTTTTGATAATCCACTTGTGAATTTTATACATTGTGCATTATTCTTGGCAGATTTAAAATTCCAGGTTGTCATCCTTTCTACCTTATTCCTTAGGTCTCATTTTGTGGTTTAGTGATGGGAACTAAGGAAAATATAATTAGGAAGAGAAGTTAGTCACTCAACAAACCTAAAAAACCAAAACTGCATTTCAGAGCTACATTAGAGATACTTTTTAAATTACCTGGATGATGGGCTTTTCTCTTGCCTAATGATCATTATCAAGTACTTACTCATTGAAAGTTGATGTGTACCTTGTTAAAGAAGATGATTCAGTTGGCAGTCACTCTCAGTATGGGGTGAGTGAGAAGACTTTTGCATAAAGACTTGAAGAGTTTTTCTTGGATTTCAGCCATAAGTACTGCTTGTAGGACTGATGTTTTATGTTTTCTGCCTCTCAAGATTCATGATTTGCTCTGCCAGAAGCCAGGCTGTAATGAGAGGTAACCTGTTTCTCATTGCTAGGCTTATCTGTCTTCTAAGGTGGTTTCTGCAGAACTCAAGTAGTTTTGTTATTTTGCTTCATGTTGCATTATGGATGTATCATATTGGATTGATAGTAAAAGTAAGTATAGGTGTTATTAGTTCTCTGGGCTGACCAAAAAATTTGCATTGACAAATAAATGGGAACAGCTAAGTGGCACAATGGATAGAGGAACCAAATCTGGAGTCAGAAAGACCTGAATTCAAATTTTACCTCATTTTACCTATGTGATCCTGGATAAGTCACTTACCTGTTTGCTTTATTTTTGAAATTGGGATAATAGTAACACCAATTTCTTAGTGTTATTATGATCTATTGAGATAATAATTATAAAGTGCTTAGGAGGGTGCCTTGCACATAGTAAGCATTATATAAATTTCTATTGCTTTTAATTATTATCTCTTAGATATATAGGGAGCCTGCCTCTTGAAAAGGTCAGTGCCATTGTTTACTTCAGGGTTTTACCAGAATATACCACAACTATATAGGTTGATTTAATCATCCCTCAGATTTGTATAGGTTACATAGAGTCAATTGTGATAATATGAGAAAGCATTTTATTTATACATCCATAACATCAAGATCTTTCAAATCACATTAATGGTGGGTGATTTCAATGCAATGGTTGGCTAACAGTGAAGATAGAGAGAAATACATGGGAAACTAGGTTCAGGAGAAAGAAAGAGCAGAGGCAAAATATTTGAAAATGATATAGAAACTTCACAGTTTTACAACAAAGAACAGAATTGACTGCATTTTTTCAGAGGGGAACAATTCTTTGTATGTTGTTATCTTTGAGTCAACTCTTTGTATAGTAAAACCATTTGCTTTTGAAAGATAAGATTAGAATTTGTAAAAAAAATTGAAAAAGCGAAATGTTAAAATTATTTAATCAAGTATTTAAAGCAAGTTAGTGATTTATAAAAATGGGAAATGGACCACAAAATGACACATCAACTATAATATTTATCCAGAAATTAAAGCAATAGAAATTAATTTTCACAGGGAGACCAAAAGAGTTTATAAAGTATCTTTTTAAACAAATTCCTGACTTGTTAAGCAGAAAGAGGTATCTGCAAAAGTCAACAAAGGTATATCATCTAAATCTTAGGAACAAAAGTGATGGTTGATTATAAGCAGAATCAACTCATAAAAAAAAAAAAAGAGAGATGCAGTGGAGGGTAAAAACAAATTATAGAAAACTTGTAACTATATCCAACTATGAAAAATTACCCTGAAGGGCATTCAAAGAGGAAAATAGAGAAGAAATAAAAAATATTTTAAAAAAATGTTAACAAACTTCTTTTCCAACAGAATAGTGGAAATGTCACACTTAGGCCCTAATATTTCAGTCATTAGCCCTAAGGAGCTTATGAAGTAGATTAAAAAAGCATTAAGTAAAGCAAAGCAACTGTAGTGAATCAATTTATTTCTGTGTTGGAGGTGATGTAATTGTGAAGACAGTGAGGGACCAATATATAATTATATGTAACATTCAAAGAATAAGTAATTACAACATCACATAAACTTTCTACAAAAATAGGAAAATTACGTAATACTACCAAACTCCTTCCAGTAATATAGTTAGAGCTTTTATACCTTAGCCAGGCAACAACAAATCAGAGAAAGAAAGCTGTAGACTAGTATTCCTATTGAATATTGATGGAAAAATATTAAATATTAAGCACTGAGGCTAAAAAATATTAAAAAGACTTACATACTGGGGGCGGCTAGGTGGCCCAATGAATAGAGCCCTGGCCTTGGAGTCAGGAGGACCTCAGTTCAAATCCAGCCTCAGACACTTGACACACTTACTAGCTGTGTGACTTTGGGCAAGTCACTTAACCCCAATTGCCCTCCAAAAAGAAAAAAGAAAAAAAAAGATTACATACTTTGACCAGTTTGGATATGCAGGATTGGTTCAATATTAGGGAAACTATAAGTACAATATGTGACATTCATGTTGATAACAATAAAACTAATTATTATATCAAAACATTCTGAAAAAAACTTTTTACAAAGCACTAAATACCTACTCCTATTAAAATCATTAAAAAGCATTTGAGTCAACTTGCCTTAATGTAGCAATTTCTATGCCAGTAATGTGTGTGATAGGTAAATGCTAGAGACCTTTCTAAGAAGAATAGGATGTTCATTATCACCTCTTATTTAATATAGTTCTAGAGAGTTGATGATCTACTGTTATTTGATATAGTCATAACTAAAGCATTATGAGAAGGAAAAAACTAAGGAATAAATATAGTCAAAAAGGAAGCAAAACTTTTTTTTTCAGATGATATGATGGTCTATGTAGAAAACCCTAAAGATATAACTAAAAATTAATTGAAACAATGAAGTACCTGAATAAACCCAAATATACTATAAATACAAATGATCTGCTTTTCTGTATACTCTCACCGAAATCCATCCCTATATCTAATTTCAAATTAGGTTTAGATAAATACTTTATACCATATGCCAAAATAAGCTACAGTTACATATATTACATATATGCAATCATGATGTGTTTTCTAGAAGTCGAAGAGGAAATACTTTTTTACAACTATGGATTGGGGAAGAATTCATGACCAAACAAGAAATAGAAAAGATCAGAAAAGATGGAACAGACAGTTTTTATTATGTGAAAGAAAAAAAATTGCATTAGCAAAACCAAGTGAGTTAAAATTAAAAGAAAAATAGTTTATTTAAGGGAAAAGAGTTTTGCAGCAAGATCTTCTGACAAAAGCCTCATTTCCAAGATATGTAAAGAGCTATTTCAAATTTGTAAGAAACATGGCTATTCCACCTTGTATAAATTGTTAGAGATATATAAATAGGCAGTTAAAATTTTTGTTTATATGTAACTAATGAAAAATAAAATACTAAACAAAAAAACCCTTTTGTTTTAAAAACATTTGTTTTTAAATTTTTGAGCTCCAAATTCTTTCCTTGCCCTCCCTACTCCCTCTTCCAATCAGAAGGCAAGTAATTTGATATGGGTTTATATATGTGTAATTATTCAAAACATTTCTATAATAGTCATATTGTGAAAGAAAACAGGACAAGAAAAAATAAACCTCAAAAAAAAAAAAGGCAAATAAATTATGTTTCCGTCTGTATTCAGACACTATCAGTTCCTTCTCAGGGGATGGATAACATTTTTCATGATAAGTTTTTCAGAGTTGTCTTTGGTCATTTTTTTGCTGAGAATAGCTGTTATTCACAGTAGATCATCTTATAGTATTGCTCTTACTTTGTACATTAGTACGTTTCACTTTGCATTATCTTATGTCTTTCTAGGTTTTTTTGAGAGCATCCTGCTCATCATTCCTTCTAAAAAAATCAATTTTTAGTTTTCAAATTCACTTTTATAAGATTCTCAGTTCTAAATTTTTCCTTCTCCTTTCCCTTTCCCCTCTTCATTACAGCATGCAGTCTGATATTGGTTATACTTGTACTATCATATTAAACATATTTGCAAAAAAAAAACCCCATATTTCCACAATAGTCATGTTGTAAACAAGAATCAGAACCACATGAAAGAGAAAACAACAATAACAAAAAGAGTAAACAGTATGCTTTGATCTGCATTCAAACTCCACAGTTCTTTCTCTGAATGTGGATAGCATTTTCCATCTTTAGTCTTTTGGAATTATTTTAGATTATTGCATTGCTGAGAAGAGCTGAGTCTATCAAGGTTGGTCATTGAATATTGTTGCTGTGTACAATATTCTTCTGATTTTGTACACTTCACTCAGCATCAGTTCGTGTAAGTCTTTCCAAGTTTTCCTGAAATCCATTTGCTCATCATTTCTAATGGAATACTTTTTTTCCCGTCAAGAATAGTGGAAATACCACACTTAGGCCCTAATAGCTTAATCATTAACTCTGAGGAGATACAGTGGATAAAAAAGTATTAAGTAAGGCAAAGCAACTGTATTGCATGAATTTATTTCTGTATTCCATTACATTCATATAAAAATGGGTATCCCCTCAATTTCCAATTCTTTGCATAAAGAGGCAGTTCTTAAATTTAAACTCTTAACAGCTATAAGAAAAATCCCCCAAATCACTAATTACTAAGTACAAATTAAAGCAGCTTCAGTTCTGTCTCATATCTGTCAGATTGACAAATATAACCAAAAATGAAAATCACAAATAAAAGCTTTTTTTGTTGTTATTGTTGTAGAAAAGAACTGGAAATTAAGGGGGTGCCTATCAATTACGGAATAGCTGAACAAATTATATTATATATGTGTAATGGAATATTATTGTATAACAAGAAATAACTGAAAAGATGGTCCCAAATTAATTGAATTGCTTCAGGATGAAGTGAGTAGAACTAGGAAAATTCTTTATACAAATAAAAGCAGCATTTTTTAAAGACCATATACACAATGCTGAACAACAAATTCTGGTCAGCACAATAATCAACTGTGATTCTAGAAGCATTATGAGAAAGCACTTTCTGTTTCCTTTGGAGGGATAGTGGTAGGAGTGATAGGGTTGCAAACAATGAAATAAAGAAAAGTGAGGTCATTGAAGTGTTTTTTAAAGAGTGTTCAAAAGAAAGAACAGAAAAAGAAAAGAAAGCCAGAAGGAAACAGAAAATTAGGAACATGTTGAAAGTAACATATCCAGGTTATTTTCTATTTGTTGTTGTTGAGTTGTGTCCAACTTCATGACCTCATTTGGGGTTTTCTTGGCAAAGGTACTGGAATGGTTTGCCATTTCCTTCTCCAGCTCATTTTGCAAATGAGGAAACAGAGGCAAACAGTGTTAAGTGACTTACCCATGATCATACAACTAGTAAGTATCTGAGGCCAGTTTTGATCTTAGGAAGATGAACTTTTCCTGACTCTATGCCTTCTATGCACTATGGCACTACCTAGCTGCCCCTATTTAATTTAATTTTCTTTTCTTTTATACTATACTTAAAAGCTAGCTTGTGCATCTCATGACCTTCTCATCACCAACATCGTTTTTCATTTACGTAAATGCAGTAAAACTTCATGGATGCATGCACTCTCATAGCAAACACTGGCATCTCATAGACTATGTCATTGTAAGGCGAAGAGACAGATAAGATGTGAGAATTATGAAGGCATTTTGTGTTGCAGAGTGCTGGACTGATCATAGACTTATCCTTTCCAAGCCAAATATTTGCATTCATTAAAAGTGGTGTCCCCCAAGGCAAAATGACTACCAGAAGAATTAATCTCAACAAATTAGAGCTCTTTTCTGAAATGTAACAGTTTCTTGCTAATTTGGAGGGAAAGTTGAGCCAACATACAGTTGGCAAGAGTGGCGCAGAGAAGGAATGGGCAGCTTTCAGAAATTTGGTGTATAGCACTGCATTTGATCATCTGGTTCAGAACACCAAGACTGTTTTGATGAAAATGATACGCAAAATCAGAAAATGCTAAATGAAAAATGAGAGGTCCACAGGATTTACCAGCAGGATAGTTCATTGCTCTCTAAGAAGGCAGCATTTAAGTCCATCAAAAGTAAAGTACAAGCAAAGTTTAGAGAGATACAGGATTACTGACTCAGTAAGAAGGCAGATGAAATTCAGTTTTATGCTAATAGTAACAATCCAGAGTGTTTTTACAATACCCTGAATGCTATTTATGGGCCAAAGACCTATGGTGCATCTCAGCTACTCAGTGCTGATGGAGCCATTTTGATTAGTGATAAGGATATGATCCTAGAGAGATGGGCTGAACACTTCCATATTGTTCTCAATAGACCATCTTCAATCAGTCCTGAGGCCATTGACCATTGAAGTTAGGTTGAAGTCAATCCCTCCCTAGATGAAGTCAATCCCTCCTCGAAATTAAGAAGAGGTTTTGAATTCCATTAGACTCCATTCATGTGGCAAAGCCCCTAGTGCTGATTCTGTTCCAGCTGAGATTTACAAGGTAGGGGGTCCATCACTCTTATAAAAACTGACTGGAATTTTCCAGGTTATATGGCAAGAGGAAGTTATCCCCTAGGAGTTCAAGGGTGCCTCCATTGTCCATCTCTATAAAACTGTCATGTGACAGTCTCTCTCTCTTAGTTATTGCTGGCAGGATCCTTGCCAGAATCCTCCTTAATAGACCAATCATTCACCTGGAAGATGGTCATCTACCTGAGAGCCAGTGTAGCTTCAGAAAGGACGAACGATAGTTAATAGGATGTTTTCTGCCTGAGAATTCCAGGAGAAATGCCAGGAGAACAGAGATCTGTGCACAAGGTTTGTAGATCTGACCAAGGCATTTGATACATTAGTTGTTTGGTTGCCCCAAGAAGTTTATCAGCATTGTACTTCAATTTCATGACAGCATGCTTGTCTAGGTTCTTGATAACGAACAATGCTCTTGTGCCTTCCCAGTCACCAGCGAAGTGAAACAAGGCTATGTGGTGCTTCTGTTCATTTTAGCATGCTGTTTTCAGCCATGTTGTCAAATGCTCTCAGTGAGGATAAACATGGCATCAAGGTCAGCTACTGCACTGGTGATAAATTCTTCAATTTGAGAAGGCTACAAGCCAAGATCAAAGTGGAGGGAGTGTTGGTGCATGATTTTCTCTTTGCAGATGATTGTGTACTCAATGCTGTCCCTGAAGCTGAGCTGCAGCAAAGTATGGATTAATTCTCTGCTGCTTTTGCTAATTAGCTACCACACCATCCATGCTGGAACCATCGATTACAGCAAATAGAGAAGTTTTGAAGGCTGTGGATAAGTTCACTTATCTTGGTAGTGTGCTTTCCAGGAATGTACACATTGTTAATGAGCTTGACCCATGAATTGCCAGAGCTAGCTTAGTGTTTGGGAGACTCGGAAGGAAAGTATAGGAAAGAAGAAATATTAGACTGACTACCAAATTGAAGGTCTGCAAGAGAAGTTGTGCTGACCTAGTTGTTGTATGCCTGTGAAAGCTGGACAGTCTACCAGCGCCACGCCAGGAAATTGAATCATTTCCATTTGAATTATCTTAGGAAGCTTCTGAAGTTCACCTGGCAGGATAAGGTACCAGCTACTGAGGTCCTCACTTGAACTAAACTGCCAAGCATTCAAACTCTACGTCAGAGAGCACAACTCTGATGGGCTAGCCACATTGTTAGAATGCAAAATATATGCTTGCCAAAAGACTGTTTTATGGAGAACTCACACAGGGCAAGCATTCACATGGGTGGTCTGAAGAAGCAATACAAGGACACTTTCAGGGTCTGTCTCAAGAACTTTGGAATTGATTATGTGACATGGGAAGCACTCAGGATGTCGAGCCCACATCAGAAGGTGCTGTTCAACAAAGCAGAACTGAAACAGTGCAAAGGAAATAATGGATGCTCAAATTTGGAAAATCCACCCCAAATGTTCACATAGAGTACTTGTGCCTGACCTGTGGTAGAGCATTCTGAGCTTGTATTGGCCTGATCAGCCACAGTTGGACACATTGAAACTTGACTTTAGCAAAGTGATGTCAATTTGGTCCTCTTCAAGAATAAAGGCCAACAGCCAACAAACCATAAGCCCCCTGCAGTTTCATATATAATCTATTTTTTCTGTTTCACAGAGAAATGCCCACTTTTTATGATCATAGAACATCCTATTAAAATAATTAGCGAGTTATAAACTTATGCCTCTGAGGTCCATGTGATTCCCTTTTCTTAAAGCTTAAGCTTTAGGGAGTTTATTTTAGATGAAATATTAGGAAGTATAATCACAATTGCTCAGAGGTTGTAGTTACCTAAAATCCACACATTTTTTTGACAGAGATTTGGGTCCTTGCCTTGACTTACTTTTTTTATCTCTTGCCAATTAATTTTGAGCCTCTTTATGCTCAAACCAGATTCAGGTTGCTGGAAATTTGAGTAGTGAAATAGTTCATTATATTATAGTGTTTATAAATAGACAGCTCCCAGCCAGAGTATTTGGTGAAAGAGCAGATTTTTTTCTTGGAACTTCTCTCAGTCCTTGAGTAGGTAGGTACAATTGGTGACATCTTTCAGTGTTTGCCATATGGCAGTGAGGTGTGGAATCCCACTATCGTGAGCAGCCAAACATGCATATTGCATAGAGATCAATGGAGATGCAAATGTCAGGTGTGAGCAGGAATAGCAAATGACCAATAAGGAACTACAAAGAAAAAGTGGAGTAAAGGACGGCATCAAAGATTGGTGTTTTAAGAAGAAAAGATAGGCTTGTTAAGTGGCAAGAATGTGCAGTGGCCAGCTAGAATGCTCCACTAGGACTCTCCTTAGGATAGGGAGAAAGCAGAGAGATCTATATGATGAGCACAGCTGTTATAACTGGGAAATTGATGATATCACAGATCTTCAAGCATTATAATTCCATTGGAAAGGTGAACTATTTTCTAAGCAGACACAGAGCCTTACCAAAACCTTTTACTTTGGGTAACTGTTCTGGCCTTTCTCCTCAAACTCCCAATTTAACCCATTAAAGATACCCTCATCACCTGCCATCTCATATTATCACGTAGAAAGTCACTTGTGTCACCATGATATGGTGGGAAAAGCACTGAATTCGGAGTCAGAAGTGCCAACATTCAAATCTCAGCCATGTCCTGTGTGATCTTGGGCATATCACTTATTTTCTCTGGCCCTCAGTTTCCTACTCTGAGTGACCTCAAGTCTCTTTCAGCTCTAAATTTATAATCCTGTTGTCTTCTTTGCATTATTTCCTCTCATTTATTATCTTCCACTTTCTTGTTCACTGGCTCTGTTTTCCTTTCTAAAGGTCAGTCACTAAACATTTATTAAGTGCCTACTATGTGCCAGGCAGTGTCAGTGCTGGGAATAAAAATACAAATAAAACATAGTCCTTGCCCTTAAGTAGCTTACAATCTAATGGGGGAAAATGACAAAAAAAGGAAGCTGAAAAGGTAGTGGGGAAGGTTGGGAAGGTAGGAGAATGTATTTAATGTGAGGGAATGATAGATAGATAGTCAAAATATAAGATAAATTCAAATGATTTAAAAAATGTAGTGTAACTGGTAGGAAATGAGATGGGACTGTGCTGAGCTCTTTCCTTAGAAGCCTCGGGAGCCCCTGGAGCCCCTGGCCCTACCCTCCAGTCGGAGACTACTGGATATGAGCAGGTAGATTCAGTCTTGTAGCATAATGAGATTTCTTAGTGATGGGTTTCCTGGGGGAGGAAGGCGTGATAGAGAGAAGTCCAAAAGCAGGGTAGATGTTTGGAGATGGGGGAGAAATGCTGTGCCAGAAAAGGTTCCTCATGTTGAGCTTAGTTCACTCTGTTTATGTGTTTGTGACAAACTGCAAAGAAGGACACCTAGCCAAAGGGAAAACTATGTGCAGGATGGCACACAATTTACATAATTCGGTATCTAGTGTGAAGTGTCTGTAGCATATGCTTATTAAATTCATATGAAATTATAGGAACTATCATGCCATCATTTGGGGGTTAACAGTTACATCTGTAGAATAATTTTATTTAACTCCTCATTGCCCAGACTAGCTAGTGCATTCATGCACAAACTATTTTCATCTGATCTTAAGAGCACTTTGTGTATTTCTTTTGCCAGCATGACAATTGTGTAGTACATTGTGTTCAGGGAGAATTCTGATTTGTGCTTCTTAGCCTGGAATGGACAGATGAGAACAATTTGTTCTAATGGCCCTGAGGACAGCTTAAAGCAGGTCCTATGGAGTGCTCAGAGCTTGGTCAGATACTGAAGATGCCCTGCATCCTGGGCTATAGTGAATCATCTTGACTTTTATCTTGCCACTGGACTTAACTGGCTCTGGAAGAGAGATGCTGACCACTATGTTCAATTCTGTCTCATTTAAATCCAATTCATGTGTAAGTTAAGACATCACCTTGTGATGTTACCTGTCCTCTTCAAAGTGAAGGATGAAAAGCAATAGCCTGCAGTTCTTGTTTCATCCCTGCCTTCGCTTTCACTTGTCTTTATCTGCCCCCAAAGTGTTCATGATGACTTCATTAAGAAAACTTGAATGAGGGAGCTGGTTTTTAATAATCCTTCTGGTCTATTGCACTTGCCCTTGTGCATTACCTATGTAAACCGTGAAAGGTTGTCTTTTCATCTTGTTGCAGTGACTTAGAATCATTTAGTGCTATGGCCCATCCAATCTTTTTTGTTTTTAGATAAAACACTGTTCAACATTTTTATTAAGCTGTATAGCTTCTTTAAATAAAATTGATTTAAACTTTATCCAGAAGATGGGATTTAATTGTGTATTTAATGTAAATGTGTATGTTTCTCCCCTTTTAAAAGTTCATTCTTCTTATTGTTATTACCTCAGAGTATATTCCTCTTTATTCAGAGATATATATGTTTGATGTTGTAAATTTAATTGTGAGTTTTTTTGGTTAATAATAATAGCTAGCATTAATAAAGTATTTTAAGTTTTGTAAAACACTACAGTGTTTTACTATGTTATCCTCATTGAATTTTCATAACAACCTTGTGAGGTCCATATTATTATTTTTTATAATATATTTTATTGATATCTTTTTTAAAAAGTAGTTTACCCAAGTATCCCTGTTCTCACTCTCCCTGAAAGTTATCACATATAGCAAATAGTATTTTTCAAGACAAAAAAGAAAAAGAAGTGTAACAAATCAGCATAACTGCTGAAAACATGAAAATATGCAGTTGTGGAACTCTTTTCTTTGCAAAGAAGTTGTATTTTCTTTTGAGCTCTGTTCTTGATCATTTTGCCACTTCCACTTAAAAATTTTTTTTCCTGGGGGTGGTTATTTCCAGTTACATTGTGTAGTCATTGAATATATTGATTCCTTAGCTCTGCTTACATCAGATCTTTCTTTGTTTTTCTGTATGCATTATATTAATTTTTTCCATAGCACAGAAATATTCTCTTATATCCATGTGACACAATTTGTTCATCCATTCCCTAGTTAATGGGTATCTATTTTGTTTGTAGTTCTTCACTATTATAAAACATAATTGCATAAGGACATATATTAGGACACATTTTACAAACACATTTGTCTAGGTGGGTAGGTGGCGCAGTGAATAGAGCACCAGCCTTGGAGTTAGGAGGACCTGAGTTCAAATGTGGCCTCAAGCACACTTAACTAGCCATGTGACCTTGGGCAAATCACTTAACCCCAATTGCCTCTCCAAAAAGCCTAACAAAAAACAAACAAAAAATACATTTGTCATAAAATGTTTTTATAGTCAGTGGCCTCCTTGGGGTATAAGAATCTCTTGGTCAAAAGGTATGGGCATTTTAATGACTTTATTTTCACAATTTCAAATTGCTCCCCCAAATGGTCATACTGATTCACAACTCTACTAACAATGCTCTCGTGTGTCTATCTCCTCATAAACCCTCCAACATTAACCATTCCCATCTTTTGTCATCCGTGCTAATTTCAAGGTGTGAGGTAAAACCACAGAGTTGTTTTAGTTTGCAGTTTTCATATTATTAGTGATTTGGAGCATTCTTTCATATGGATGCTAATACTTTATAATTCTTTGGAGAACTATTTGTTACATTGCTTGGCTATTTATATATTTGGAAATGGCTTAGATTATACACATAGATATGTAAATATTTATATATGCATTCATATCATATCATATCTTATATCTATCTGTCCTTACATATCTTGGATACTAAACTTTTATCTGAAAAATATGATACAAGGTTTTTTTTTTTTTATTTGACATCTTTTTTCTTTTTCCAAATGCTTTATTAATTTCTGGTTTACATCATTCATTTCAACCAGATTTTGAGTTACAGATTTTCTCCGTTTTTCACCTCCCCACCTCCCCAAAATAGCAGCCCCACAGGATATCCCCTCCTCCAATCTGCTCTCTCCCATATCTTCCTCCATACCACCTTTGACTTTTCCAGTAGGGCATGGTGGATCTCTGTGCCCCAGTGCCTGTATATCTTATTTCCCAATTACATGTAAAATAGTATTAATAATAGCATGCGTGTATATATATTAATATATATATATTTAATATATATATTAAACATTTGGTTTTAAAACTTTGAATTCCACATTCATTGCCTTCCTCCCTTGTCACCCACCCTTACTGGGAAGTTAAGCAATTCAATATAGGTTGTACACGTGTAGCCAATGCAAAACATTAACACAGTAGATATATTGTAAAAGACTGATTATATGTCCCGCCCTCCTATTGCACCTCCCTATTGTTCTGTTCTCTACTGTGGTCCTGTCCCTTTTCAAAAGTGGGTGCTTCCAATTTCCCTGCCCTCCCTTCCATCATCCCTCATCTCATTCCCATCCCCCTTACTCTCCTGTAGGGTGAGATACCCTATTTCGTGTATATATCATTCCCTCCCTGAGCCAAATTCAATGAGAATAGGGTTGACCCATTCCCTTTTGTCTTCCTGTTCTTCCCCTCCGTTTTAACAATCTTCCCTTGACTCTTCTATATGAGATAATTTACCCCATTCTGTCTCTCCCCATCTCCTCTCATTATATTCTTCTCTCACCTCTTGATTTTCATGTAAGAATGTAAATAGTTCAACTGTGATAAGTTCCTTATGATTTATTTTCCCTGTTTACCTTCTCAAACTTCTCTTGCTTCTTGTATCTGAATGTCAAATTTTCTATTCAACTCTGGTTTTTTCTTTAAGAATATTTGAAAGTCCTGTATTCCACTGAATGACCATATTTTCCCCTGTAACATGATACTCAGTTTTGCTGGGTAGATGATTCTTGGTTTTAATCCCAGCTCCTTTGATCTCAGGAATATCATATTCCATGCCCTTTGGTCCCTCAGTGTAGAAGCTGCCAGATCCTGTGTTATCCTGATTGTATTTCCACAATATTCAAATTGTTTCTTCCTGGATACTTGTAATATTCTTTCCTTGATCTGGGAATTCTGGAACCTGGCTATACTATTCCTAGGAGTTTTCTATTTGGGATCTTTTTCAGGAGATGATCGTTGACTTCTTTCAACCTCTATTTTGCCCTCTAGTTCTAAAACATCAGGGCAGTTTTCCATGAGAATTTCTTGGAGGATGATTTCTAGGTTCTTTCTTTGATCATGGCTTTCAGGTAGTCTAGCAATTTTTAAATTGTAAATCATTGAACATTTAACATAAGGAGGTTTACTTTGCTGTATCACAGCAAAAATACATAGCAAGGATATAGTAGTTCTTAGTTTGTCTAGATGAGGCTCCCATCTTCTTCATATGGAAGTGTATCTAGTCTGTATGGCATAACATTGCTTCTATGTGCTTCAGAAATCCAGAGTCCAAGGAGGCCTAGATTCTAAATGGTTGGGACTTTTTATGTCTTTGAATGTCAGGGAAGCCAATGTGAATCAAGTCTTTGGAAGATCTTTGTCCTAGCTTTGCCCTATGTTTGTTAAGGTGGTGTAGGTGTAGGATCGGAGGAAGAAGCTGGGAAGCTAGGAGTAAGCACATGGGCCATTTAGATCCAGGGACAGCCTTGTCTTCCTTTAGGTTACCTCTGTCTCCTGGGTTATGAGTGGGTGTGATGAAGCTGCTTTGGGGACATCTGGGTTTTATCCCGTTTGTAGAGTGTTGATCTGAGCCTGATTTCTAGTGTTCGGGAGTTCTTTCCTCGATAATTTATTTTCCATTTTTTCTCAATAGCCACAGAGGTATTAAATTCCATCATTCCTGATTCTCCTGTGTTTAGTCTGTTTCATTAAATTCCCTCTATTTTTTAAATGAATACGTGATGGTTTTGATGTTAATTCGTTAATTTATCTTTAGTGATCTGAGTTTTGGAAGTGCTCTTCCCCTTCAAGTGGGAGCTGTTATCATTATCATTATTGTTGTTATTATTTCCATTTTACAGGTGAGGAATCTGAGGCACATGATCTGCACAGAATGACCCAGCTTGTGTCTGTGTTTTGCACACAGACCTGAAATTCATTAACCTCACTTGACTTGGAAGTATTGCCAATTGCAGTATACCTCTAAGAGTTCTTGTCTTTGAATCGGGAAGACCTTCTTTTGAGTATGACATTGCTTACATAACTAAGAACAAGTGATAGGACATCAGATTTAGAGCTGTGTGGGACTTTAAAGGTTATCCAGTGGAACACCCTCTTTAGTCAGTTGAAGAAACAGACTCAGAGATGTTAAGTGATTTGTCTAGGATTGTTGTTTGTCCTTAATTTTTGAGGAGATCATGCCTTGACTCCTCTGTGAATTGGATTAAAGTGAGGTAGAGTTGCACAAAGTTGTTGTCCTCACTCTTTCTTTACTTTTTTTTTTTGGAGGGCAATTGGGGTTAAGTAACTTGCCCAAGGTCACATGGCTAGGTTTTTGTTTGTGTGTGTGTTAAGTGTCTGAGGCCGGATCCGAACTCAGGTCTTTCTTACTCCAGGGCCGTCGCTCTACTCACTGCGCCACCTAGCCTCCCCTCACTCTTTCTTCCAGAGTCATCAGTCCACTGGCAAGACAAAAGTCAAGATTACTGGTGATGGCCAGGGATACATTGAATGACTTTGGCATTTTCGATGCTTGACCAACCTCTAAGCACTCTGCAATACTTGCTTCAGTCACCTTCCTGGTTGTTGGAACATATTGTTCTCACGTGCCTGTTCTCCTGGGCAAAGGCTTCACATTCTTGGGACAGACATCCCCCAACTCACTGATGGATTTGAGGCCTGTCAGTTACCCTTACTCAATTTGGTGTAGCACATTTGCTGAGTTGGTTTATAAGGTTGTGTCTGCTGCACCTGACACAGTTTCCTGAGGCCACAGGTGAGGGTTGAGTGCCAGGTGGACACCAAAAGTGGATGAGTAGCCCACACACCAGAGGTGCTAGTCCTCCTTGAACACCTCCTACATTACTCTCCAGGGTTACATAGGTGCTGAATGTCAGAAGGGATGACTAATCAGCTCAAAACTGCCCCTCTAAAACAATTAATCTCTCTGCCCCAAGTTAACCAAGACAAGTTACAGAGGTCCTGTACTGTACCTGTGGAACGAATGATCAATCAACATCAGCATTTTTAACATTATTTAGTATTATAAAGTTTGCAGAGCACTATCATATGATCACAGATGAGAAAACTGAGGATATAATGAAATCAGAGCCCCAGGCTTCCCCCACTCCCCCCCCCCCCCAACAAACAAACAAACAAACAAAAAAACCCCAGGTCTTTATTATCATAAAACATTCCCAAATGGAGTTTCTCTTATATAAGACCTGCTGCAATAGAGTAGGTTTCCCTTTTTAGTTCATTTCAATTGAACAAATATCTATTAAGCACACATTTTGAACTAAGGCAAATGTCTTAGGTGCTGGGAATACAAAGACAAAAATGAAAAATAGATTCTCTTTTAAAGAAATATAGATCCTGAGTTAGTGGATCTCCAAGGCTGTGATGGAATTCTCTTTTTCTTTCTACTTTCCCCGTCTTTATTTTACTTTCCTAGATCTATTACATCCCTAACTATCCTATTCTTTTACCTTTTTGAAAATGTACAGTTTTAGGAGAGGTTCTAAGGGTGTAACATTGAGGAAACAGATTTGTTGAGAAGCAAAATTATTCTAGAGTTATTCTTAGTTTGGAAACTGACTGTAAGCATTTCTTAGTGGGGCTAAGGAACCAACTAATAAACCAACAGAAAGTTCTATTGGGTGGAAGACAACTATGAAAAGTCCATAAAAAAGAGGACCAAAGTTATATAAACATTGTCTCAAAAGTACTTAATAATTACAAGTTATAATTCCTTAGTGGCATCTTTGAACTTTAGCTTTTTTATTATAATTAAAGATATTTTAATTGAGAAAATTCTTAATGTTAAATCTATTAGGTTCATTATGCACATGTAATTTTTAAAAAAAATCCATTCACTGTATGGAGTCTTGATGAATGAATGGAGTATGCAAGGAACCAGATTTGTTCTACCTGATCTGGGGAATCAGAAGTAGGTAGAAGATAGGTTGGATCAGATGAGCACATTGCATAATGTGAAAACTGTTAACAAATAGAGCTATGGAAAACGGGAATGAGTTGCCTTGGAATCATTCATCTTTGACAGCCTTTCACCACAGGGTGAGTCATGACTTGTCAAGCATATTGGAGAGGATTCCTACCCAGGTAGACTGGGTAACTTCTAAGCTTCCCTCTATTTCTAAAATGCTCTAACTCTATATAGAATTCTGAAAAAAGTTTTACATTTTTCTTTCTAAAGACTGTGAGGCATATCTCTTATTTTAAACAATTGAAAGACAAAACCAGTTTTGTAGTATTGCAACTTATCCTTTACTTCTTGTCTGTGAATTTTCTTCCCTTCTCTGTAGACTCTTTGCACATTCGTTTTGCATGATTTCCTAACATGGTCAAGCTTCTGTCATTTCTCTATCCCTTTCTTTATTCTAACACAGATTTTAGTTTTTCCCCAAACCAGGTTTCTCCTTATGAGGTCCCTTTTTGAGTTGTTTCTTAGTTTTTTCTTTCTAACTTTGTATTTAAGTTCCAATATTTAAGTTTATGATATGTTTCTGTTTCTTTTCTCTGTTCTCTATTTGTGTTCTAGCATGAGTCTAAAATAAATTTTTGAAAACCCCAAATGGTGTTGTAGGAATTTTTATGGATCTGGCATCAATAAGTTATAATCTCAGGAAGGGATAATAAGACTGATGAATTTAGAGCTCACAGTCTAATAGGGGAGACACCATGCCAATCACTATGTAAAAACAAGATGTATATAGTATAATTTAGAGATAATCTCAGAAAGGAGATGCTAAAATTAAGGAACCAGAATGCCTTCTTGTAGAAGGTGGGAATTAATTTATAATTAATATAATATATCAATATATAATAATATATAATATAATTATAATATAATAATATATAAACATAATAATATAATAAATTTATAATTTATATTTATAAATATAACTATATTTATAATTAATTTATATTTATCATTTTTTATGCTTCTTGATTCCTAGGTTTTAATGTAATATTTTCTATTTTTTAAAATAAGGAATGCTCAGAAGTCTTCTATTTCATTAAATATTTATTTTCCACCTGTAGGATTATACCATTTTGCAGGATAGGTTGTTTTTTACTGTAATCCTAGCTCCTTTGTCTTCCAGAAAATCTTATTCCAAACCTTCACATTTTATTGATATCTTCTTTTATTTTATAGGCATTTTTATATCCTTGTCCTCTTCTTATTTCTCCTATGTGAGCTCTCCTTTGTATCAAAGAATAATAGTTAAGCAAAATGAATAGGTACAGTGTCTACATCTGTGTTTGCAATATGCCACTCCCAGAGTCCTCTACCTCCCTACTAAAATGAAAGAGGTGGATATCATTATAGCAGATGCTTAATAAATTTTTATTGAATTGATTGAATTCAGTATTTTCTTTTTTAATTACTGTTATCTTGAGGATATTCAATCTTCAAATCCAGTTGACACCAGTCAATTAATGAATAAGTACTTATTAGGGGCTCACTACATGCCAAGCACTGTGCTTGGCAGTGAGAATACAGATTCAAAAATAAGACTATCTTATAATTAAGGCACTTATATTGGAAATGAGGAATTGTTGGGGAATACAATATGTTCACTGATGACTTGGTATAGGATGCACACACACACATATACACACACAAAATAATTACACAGGGATTTGTTTTAACTAATATTTATTAAATAATTGACTTCTTATGTAATCCAATGGATTTTATTTTATATATTTACAAATCAGGTCTGTAACAGCTATCTTCCAAAAAATCCTTGACATAGGAAAGCCATGCTGTAGTGTATTCTTGGTCATATTTCTTCTTTTGTATACAGGATCATGAAATAAATATATTTAGAGATTTTTGCTTGTTGTTAAATCCGAATATTCCTTAAAAGACACAGAGTGTTACTTTTGTCGTAAATAATATATGTTGTTAAAATGGTAGGAGGTGAGGGATGATAGAATTTTGTTCATGAAGTTCTACCATTTCAGAATCAAAGTTCCTGGACTATGTAATATTTATCTAGTTTTTGATTATATTAAATAGAAGCTTGGGGGCTTATTATTCTTTCTTTCTTGTAATAAAGAGCAGCAAATGCTAATCAGTTTGACATAAATAATTCTACTTTTTCTTTTAAGAAATCAAAGTAGAGAAAAATCATGGTCAGGCATAGGTTGACTGTGTATTCTAGGTACTACATGTGTGGTTTCCTCCCTAACCCCCTTCTTTTTAAGAGGATAGTAATTATAAAGCTCGATGATTTTGGTGGGTATGAGTAGTAATTTCTGCAGAAAAGATATATCCAAGAATACATTTATAGTTGGTATCAAAAGAAAAAGATGCAATTGAAACTGCTTATAATATGACTTTTTTTTTTTAAAGGAAGTAGGGCTTAGAAATTTTATTGAATGAAAAAACCCTGGGAGGAGGGGGAAAAAAAACAAATCCCGAGAATAATTCTGATTAATAAACGCTTCAGGTATGAGCACAGTATCCATTTGTCTTCAGATGGACCAGACATTTTCAAAATAAGCTGGCATCATTCTCTTACCACAGATGTTTAGAATACTGATTTGATATGTATACTTCTTTGCCAAGCTTCAGAGGGACCCAAAGCGCTCCTCAAAAGAGGAATTTTGTCTCTTATTTCCCCCCTCCCTTCATGAAAATGTTTTATCTTTATTTGAAGTAAAATCAGTCCAGAAGCTTGAGGCAACTACTTTGAATGGTCACCTCTCACCCATTTTTACATTCATTCCTTGTTGATGCTGTGTCCCCTCTCATTTATATGTCTTTGATTTGTTTTCTGAAGTTTCATTCTTTAGTATTGCCTGTCATCCTAATTAAAAGGTATGTTAGCTTTCCACTTCAAAGCCTCAAAGGCTCCTAAAAAGTTACAAGTTAGGCCTGAAAGCTAATTGAACACACAACCTAATTACTAGGTTACATTCAAATCACTGCTCTAATTTATTTCTAAACAGCTTTTTTCTTTTAGAATGATACCAAATAATAGAAACTTTTACTCACCCATTAACCCTAAAGTCAATGTCCTCTTTCTGTTTTCCATTTGGGTGTGTGTGTGTGTGTGTGTGTGTGTGTGTGTGTGTGTGATTTTTTAAAACTTTTAGGTATCTAACCTTGGAGAACCCATTCGATTTTTGTGGGGAAATGATAATTTTTACCAAGCCTTTTCCAATAGTACTACATTTTGGTTCTCCTTGAGTTTTTAATGTAAAGTTTGTCTTAAGTTATGTAGAATATGGGCATGCCTCTAAAGCCTTCTTCAAATTTGATTTACCTCGGTGTATATATATACACATACACTCATATTGGTATAAAAGGTGGAAAATTATAATTTGTTTGTAAAAGCTCTCCTTCCACTCTACTTATTATTGACCTTGATGTCTTTAAGAGCATTGGGATGAAGAAGAATGTAGGATTATATCTCAAAACTTCATTTTTCCTTGGCCAAGTGTAGAAATGGTCATATAGAGAAGAATGAGGTGGACTTGTAGATTTGTGTCAGTAGAACCCATGAGGATCTCTGACTATAGAAGATAAAAGAGAAGTAGAGATTAAGAAGAGGCTTTAGGAAGAGCTAGTTCTGCTGATAGGCTAGATGAACATTCTGATAAGGGATGGGATCCTATACCAAGACGGAACCTGTCAGAAATCCCATAGGGATTATAGAATATGAATGATCTTTATGTGTTTTATGCTTATATTGAGTGTTTTACTATTATATGATGGAAGCTTTTTCTTAATTCTTGTCTTAATTGGAAGAAGAAATTAGAGCTTTTGCCTCCAGACTAATTTATGTAGCTTACTATGTGCTAAGTACTATGCTAAATACTTTACAATTATCATCTTATTTGCGCAACAACTCTGGAAGGTATGTGTTATTATTATCTGCATTTTACATTCTTCATTTAAGACATACAAAGGTTAAATAACTTACTTAGGGTTGTTGTATTGCTAATAAATGTTAGAGACTGGATTTGAACCCAGAACTTCCTGACTCCAGACCTGGTTTCCTTCCAGATTTTAAGTATGACTGTTCTGAGTTGCATTTTTCAGAAATAAGATTCAGAGTTGATTAGCTCTATTATCTTATTCTTTTATCATTTCACTTTCTCCCCCGCTGGTCAGTAAATTCCAGTGGCTCCCTGTCACATTGAGGATCAAATGTAAAATCTTCTGATATTCAAAGCACTTCATAAACTTTGCACACCCCTGCCTAACTCCCCCCATATTTATCATCATCAGGGTCATCCATTGACCCTGGTCTCCTTGCTATTCCCTTACAGAAAACTCTCCCATCTCTTGACTCAGGGCATTTTCAGTGGATATCCCCCTTGTAGCTGGAATGCTCTCACTCATCTACTCTTTGGCGTCCTTCAAGTCTTGGCTAAAATCTCATCTTATGTGGGAAGTCTTTCATGATTTTCCTCTGTTGCTCATTTTCAACTTTATCCTCTTTATAAGCATTTTTGTCCATAGTTGTTTGCATGTTGTTTCTTCAGTTTTATTATGATGTTCTTGAGAGCATGGACTGTCCTTTTTCCTTCTCTTCATATGCCCTCCATTTATAGCTGTTGTATATGTGTATGTTTATTTATATTTATATGAACTCACACATGCTTTGCTGATTACTATTACCAATGAGGTCAATTGGGAGAGGATTTCATTAGACATTTTTGTTTTGTTTTGTTTTTTACAAAAAGTTGATATAGTTTTTTTTTGTTTATTTTTACAAAAAGTTGATATAGGAGTATTAACAATGAGTTTTTTATTTGTGAAAATCTCCTTTAAATTTTTTATGTTAAATTTTTTATTGCTGTCTGGTTTTTATATCATCTACATTTCTTTGGGGACAAATTTGGCAATTACAATTTCATAGTAATCAAGTTCAGTTGTTTTGTTCTTTATGATGTTTAGCACTGTATTTTTGGTTTTACTTATTTAACTTTGCATGAGCTCGTGTAATTATTTATATGCTTCTTTTTATTCATTATGGCAATTTCTTATGGTTTTGCAATATCCTGTTACATTCATGAATCACAGCTTATTTAAGCATTCTCCAATTGATGGACATTCACTTTATTTCCAGTTTTTTGCTAATTTGAAAATGTGAGGTTTATCAGCACAGATATTTATTTGAAAAAATATTCATATAAATATTTTGGTATATATGGAGTCTTTGTATTATTGACCTCTTTAGTGTGTGTGCCTAGTATAGGGACACCTATCTTTCCACTACCCCTCTGATATTAGCAGTTTCTGTCTTTTGTCAACTTCACTAACTCCCTTGATTTCTATAGCTTGTTCATTTAGAAGCTTCAGTCTTCGTATAGGTATTAGGAATTTTAGCGTTTAATTATTTTAGGAATTTTGAGTGAACCATGCGTTATCAGTATTTTGAGAAGTAATTTGGAAAATTTGAGTGGGCTGAATTTTATAACTATAGCCATAAAACCTATCAGTTTGTAATATGGTTTCGTTCTGCATCATCAGTGACCTATCATCTTAAAGCCAAATCAAGAAACAAAATCATCTTATTAAGAAAATCCTTTTGATTTGGCTAGCCTGCTGACAGCATTTGGGGCACGTTGGATAAGTCAGTGCACATGATGCAAGAGCCTGGAAATTTTATAGAAACCAGAGCTGAAAGTACCACTAATTTTCCAAATTGGCAGCAGTTTTAGGTGTTTTTAGTATCAAATGAAAATGTCATTTTGAGTTAACGTGTATATTGACCTCACCTTGTTGCATAGTATTGGCGTTTAGAATATACTAGATGGTCCTAGAAACAGTTCTTTTACAACTGTTTTAAAACAGTTCTTTTAAAATCCTTAGGGTTTAGCTAATAGATTTAAACTGTTTCTGTGATTGTAATGTTCTCATTGAAATTAGAGCAATGTTTTTACCGTTCCTGGAAGGGACTCATGGATTTAGGACCTTAGGATTTAGGATTTAGGTAGGGCAATTGGGGTTAAGCGACTTGCCCAAGGTCACATGGCTAGTTTTTGTGTTAAGTGTCTTAGGCTAGATTTGAACTGAGATCTTCCTGACTCCAGGACCAGCGCACTGTCACCTAGCCTCCCCAGCTGTTTCTTATTTCTCAGCAGAAAGAATGTTTACTCTTAATTTTTACTTTGATACCAAGCTTCTGTCTTTCAAAGGAAGTTAGAGCTATGCTGTGAGGTAAATACTACTCTAACTGTTCTATTTGAATAGTAGTCATAGACTTAACACTGGAAGAGAAAGATCTTAAAGGGCATCTAGTTCAATGATATCTTAAAATGTAAAAATTTTTCCCCTTTTTATGACTTTGACAGACATCAATAAACACCAACATTTCCATATACACATAAAATAGGAAAAGAAAACAGCATGCAAAACTGTAAATTTTTATGACATAAAACTTGTACTATTTTGGGTTTTTTTTGGTACATTTAGTAATTTTGACATCACTCTGTTTATCTGTGTGGCATTCTGAACTCCTTTTTTGTTGCTAAATAGAAGTATGTATAGAATGGTTTTACACACACACACACACACACACACACACACACACACACACGTCTCTAATGGTAGCCACCTCCAGGGAAGGTTGTTTTTATTTCTTAAGTTCAGAAGAAGATAAATTAAAAAATTCACTGATGCTTTTTCTTGTTTCTGTTATCTTGAGCACCCAATCTGTTCAGCTAATGGACAAAACTTTTAAAGCAGTACCGATCATCATTTCCTCTGAGATTCTTGATTCTTATGCTCTAAATGAATTTTATTAAGATTTTTTTTCTATTTTTAAAAAATAACTCCATTGATAATTCAATTGATTTGTCACAGTAAATTAATTTAGGAAGTACTGTCATTGTATTATGTCAGTCTTGGCCTGACCATGAGTAAATTAATATCTCACCGTCATTTAGGTTTACCATTACTTCTGTAAAGAGCTCTTTGTACTTGCTTTAATATAATTTCTGATTGTGTTGGTAGGCAACTCAGATGTTTTATGTATTCTGTAGTTATTTTTCATCATGTTTCTTTTTCTATCTCTTCCTGCTTGCTTTATTTTGGGTGGTGGTTAAGGTTCATTTTTTTTTTTTTTAAAGCAATTGGGGTTAAGTAACTTGCTCAAGGTTACACGGCTAGTCATTATTTATTCGTGGGTGCTCATTTTCTGAGGTCGGATCTGATCTCGGGTCATCCCAACTCCGAGGCCAGTGCCCTTACTCACTGCGCCACCTAGCCGCCCCTAAGGTTCATTTTTGTGTATCTATTTTACCACTTTACTAAAGTTATTAAAATTTTTCTATAACTCTCTTGTCTAAGCAAGCCATCTTGTCATCTGCAAAAAGAGAATTTTTTTTTCCTTATCTGAGGCATCTTGGTATAACAGAGCATTAGATTTGGAGTCAGAAAGGTCCAAATCCTCCCCCATGCCAGCTGTGTGATCTCAGGCAAATCATTTAATTTCAGTTTCCTTAGGGGACTTATACCTTGATGAAAGATCCTTTGCAACTCCAGATTTATCATACTATTCTTATTCTCTCCATTTAATTTCTTAATGTCATGCAATCTGACTTTCCCCTATGACAGTTCCTTTCCTGTTCTTCCCCTTTCTCCAAAGTATTTCATTAGAGAACCTCGATGTCCATATAACCAAAACTATTGGAGCTATCTAGCCTCTGATCTTTCTGAGGCTCTAGACACTGTAGCTTAGACTTCTAATTTGTAAAATTCTTGGCTTCTAATGAGAATGTGTTTATTATGAGTCTTCTTCCTTCCTTCCTTCCTTCCTTCCTTCCTTCCTTCCTTCCTTCCTTCCTTCCTTTCTTTCTTGCTTGCTTGTTTTTTTGGAGGGCAGTTAAGTGATGTGCCCAAGGTCACACAGCTAGTTTTTGTGTTAAGTGTCAGATTTGAATTCAGGTTCTCCTGACTTCAGGACTGGTGCCCCACTTTTTACTTTTTTTGGAGGGCAGTTGGGGTTAAGTGACTTGCCCAATGTCACATGGCTAGTAAGTATGTCAGTTGTCGGAGGCCAGATTTGAACTCAGGTCCTCCTGACTCCAGGGCTAGACCTATTCAGTGTGCCACCTAGCCGCCCCGACTTTTTTCTTTCTTAATGGCTACTTTTCCCCATTGGTACTTTCCTTTTTGATGTCAAATGAGGACAGTTGTCCAAGCCTCAGTTATTAGACTTTTCATAGTTGTTTTTCTGCCTGATTTTTGAAACCTCTTTCAGTTCTAATGGATTAGCCATCAACTGTTGGTGTCATATTTGAATTTTTGTTAGAATAGTCAGATTACTTATAGAAAGCACACTGGATTTAGAATCAGTGGATGTGAGTTAGAATTTTGGCTCTTCTTTGTGTGTGTGTGTGTGTGTGTGTGTGTGTGTGTGTGTGTGTGTGTGTGTGTGTGTTGGGAGCTGTGGATCAGGCAGTCCCTTGCCCATTTCCTATAATGTGGATTCTTTATTGCATGGCAAGGTAGAAACCACATACTTGGATGGTTTGGGTTTTTTTGTTTGTTTGTTTGTTTGTTTGTTTTTAAAGCAATTGGGGTTAACTAACTTGCTCATAGTGATTAACACCTACTTAGATGTTAAAGAACAAGCATGATGAACTTTATTTAAGAATATGTTATCCAGAGAAAGCTCTGCTTTAGGGTTCATTCCCAGCTCTTTTGCCCACTGGAATATCATATTCCATGCCCTTCGATCCCTCAGTGTAGAAGCTGCCAGGTCCTGGGCTATTCTGATTGTGTTTCCACAATATAGAAATTGTTTCTTCCTGGCTGCTTGGAGTATTTTCTCCTTGATCTGGGGATTCTGGAACCGGGCTATAATATTCCTGGGAGTTTTCTTTTGGGGATCTTTTTCAGGAGGTGATCTCTGGATTCTTTGAACCTCTATTTTGCCCTCTGGATCTAAAACATCAGGGCAATTTTCCTTGAGAATTTCTTGAAGGGTGATTTCTAGGTTCTTTCTTTGATCATGGCTTTCAGGTAGTCCAATAATTTTTAAATTGTCTCTCCTGGATCTATTTTCCAGATCAGTGGTTTTTCCTATGAGATATTTCACATTGCCTTCTAATCTTTCATTTGTTTGGATCTGCTTAACAGCATCTTGATTTCTCATAAAGTCATTAGCTTCCATTTGCTCCAGTCTAACTCTGAAGGCATGAATCTCCTCAGTGAACTTTTGAGATTCTTTTTCCATCTAGCAAATTCGACTTTTTAAGGCATTCTTCTCCTCATTGCCCTTTTGGGCCTCCTTTGCCATTTGAGTTAGTCTATTTTTTAAGGTGTTGTTTTCCTCAGTCAGGCTGTTGACCCTCATTTCATACTTTTCCTGCATCCTTCTCATTTCTCTTCCCAATGTTGAATCTTTTTTTTTTAAATTAATTTATTAGTTTAGTTTCAGTTAACAAGTTTCAATTCCATAGTTCCTTAATTTTCAAATTTCCTTTACTTCCCTCCCCCCTCCCCACACGACAGCATATAGTCCAGTATATGATCTGCAAATGCATTCATATTAGACATTGTTCCAATTACAAAGGCGTATTGTACTAGGTGGGATGAAAGATGGTAAGGAAGAAATAAAACCAAACAATGAAAAGAACAAGATCATTTAATTTGCTTCCATCAGGATTCAGGTTCAGTTCTTTCTAGTTATATCTCTGGATGGCGCATTTCTCACTTTCTTGAGTCTTTCGGGATTAACTTATATCACTGCATTGCTGAAAAGAGTCCAGTCTGTCACAGGTGGTCATCACAGATATGGTATGTCTGTGATTGTATACAGATTTCTTCTGATTCTACTCTTCTCGCTCAGCATCAGTTTGTATAAGTCTCTCCAGGTAATTATGAAATCCGTCACCTCTTCATTTCTTATAGCACAATAATATTCCATTAGATTCATATACCACAACTTGTTTAGCCATTCCCCAATTGGTGGGCACCCCTTCAGTTTCCAATTCTTTGCAACCACAAAAAGGGCTGCTAAAAATATTTTTGTACATATGGGTCTTCCTCCCACTTCTACGATCTCTTTGGGATATAACCCTAGAAGTGGTATGGCTGGGTCAAAGGGTATGAAATTATTTATAATCCTTTCGGCATAATTCCAGATTGCTCTCTAGAATGGTTGGATAAGTTCACAACTCCACCAGCAATGTATTAGTGTTCCAATTTGTCCACATCTTCTCCAGCATTTGTCACTTTCTTGTTTTGTCATCTTAGCCAATCTGACTGGAGAGATGTGGTATCTCAGAGTTGTTTTGATTTGCATTTCTCTAATTAATAGTGATTTAGAGCATTTCTTCATATGCTTATAGATATCTTTAATTTCTTTCTCTGAAAATTTCCTGTTCATATCCTTTGACCACTTATCAATTGGGGAATGACTTGTATTCATATAGATTTGGCTCAATTCTCTATAGATTTTAGAGATGAGTCCTTTATCAGAGACACAAGTTGTAAAAATTCTTTCCCAATTTCCCACCTCCCTCTTGATCTTGGTTACATTGGCTTTGTTTGTACAGAAGCTTTTCAATTTAATGTAATCAGAATTATCCATTTTGCATTTTATAATGCTCTCTAATTCTTGTTTGGTCCTAAAGTCTTCCCCTCTCCACAGATCTGTCAGGTAAACTATTCCCTGCTTTCCCAAATTGCTTACAGTATCATCCTTTACACCTAGATCATGCACCCATTTGGACTTGATTTTGGTATATGGTGTTAGATAATGGTCTATGCCCAGTTTCTGCCATACTGTATTCCAGTTTTCCCAGCAGTTTTTGTCAAATAGTGCATTCTTATCCCAAAAACTGGGGTCTTTGGGTTGATCGAACAATAGATTGCTATATTCATTAACTGCTGGGTCTCCTGCAACTAATCTATTCCATTGATCCACTACTCTACACCTCTGCCAGTACCAAGCAGTTTTGATGACTGCTGCTGTATAATACAGATTAAGATCTGGCATAGCTAGTCCACCTTCCCTAGTGTTTCTTTTCATTAATTCCCTTGATATTCTAGACCGTTTGTTTTTCCAAATAAATTTTTTTATTATTTTGTCTAACTCTAGAAAGCAGTTTTTTGGTAAATTGATTGGTATGGCACTAAATATATAGTTTAGTTTGGGTAAAATTGTCATTTTTATTATATTAGCTCGACCCAGCCATGAGCAATTGATATTTTTCCAACTATTTAGATCCGCTTTTATTTGTGTGAGAAGTGTTTTGTAGTTGTGATCATATAGATTCTGGGTTTGTTTTGGCAAGTAGATTCCCAAATATTTTATAATGTCTACAGTGACTTTAAATGGGATTTCTCTTTCTATCTCTTGCTGTTGAGTTTCATTAGAGATGCACAGGAATGCTGAGGATTTATGTGGGTTTATTTTATATCCTGCAACTTTGCCAAATTTATTTATTGTCTCTAGTAGTTTTTTACTTGATTCTCTAGGATTCTCTAAGTATGTCATCATATCATCTTCGAAGAGTGATAGCTTGGTCACTTCTTTACCTAATTTGATTCCTTTGATTTCTTTTTCTTCTCTAATCGCTACTGCTAGTGTTTCTAGTACCAGATTGAATAAGAGGGGTGACAGTGGACACCCTTGTTTCACTCCTGATCTTATTGGAAAGCCTTCTAGTTTATCCCCATTGCATATAATACTTGATGATGGTTTTAAATAGATGCTATCAACTATTTTGAGGAAGGCTCCATTTATTCCTATACTTTCTAGTGTTTTAATAGGAATGGGTGTTGTACTTTGTCAAAAGCCTTTTCTGCATCTATTGAGATGATCATGTGGTTTCTGCTAGTTTTATTGTTGATGTGCTCAATTATACTGATGGTTTTCCTAATATTAAACCATCCTTGCATTCCTGGAATGAATCCTACCTGATCAGAGTGTATTATTTTGTGATAAGTTGTTGGAGTCTTTTCGCTAATATTTTATTTAGAATTTTTGCGTCTAAATTCATGAGGGAAATTGGTCTATAATTTTCTTTCTCTGTTTTATCTCTTCCTGATTTAGGAATCAGTACCATATTTGTGTCATAGAAAGAGTTTGGTAGGACTCCTTCACTAATTTTCCCAAATAGTTTGTAGAGTATTGGAATCAATTGTTCTTTAAATGTTTAATAGAATTCACTAGTAAACCCATCTGGCCCTGGAGATTTTTTCCTGGGGAGTTCTTTGATGGCTTGTTTGATTTCTTTTTCTGAGATGGGGTTATTTAGGTAATTCACTTCCTCTTCAGTTAATCTGGGCAACTTGTAATTTTGTAAATATTCATCCATTTCACTAAGATTGTCATATTTATGTGCATACAATTGGGAAAAATAATTCCTCATTTTTTTGATTTCCTCTTCATTGGAGGTAGATTCACCCTTTTCATTTTTGATACTCATAATTTGGTTTTCTTCTTTCTTTTTTTTTATCATATTGACTAAGGGCCTATCAATTTTGTTGATTTTTTTCATAAAACCAGCTCTTAATTTTATTTATTAATTCAATGGTTTTCTTAATTTCAATCTCACCTTTGGTTTTCAATATTTCTAATTTAGTACTTAATTGGGGATTTTCAATTTGTTCTTTTTCTAGCTTTTTCAATTGCATGTCTAATTCATTGACCTCCCCTCTCTCTGCTTTAATTAAGTATGCACTCAGGGATATAAAACTTCCCCTGAGAACTGCCTTTAGTGCATCCCACAAATTTTGGTATGTTGTTTCATTATTATCATTCTCTTGAATGAAATTGTTTATTGTTTCTATAATTTCTTGTTTGACCCACCAATTTTTTAGGATTAAATTGTTTAATTTCCAATTAGTTTTTAGTCTATCTTTCCATGGCCCTTTATTGCATATAATTTTTATTGCATCATGATCTGAGAATGATGCGCTTAATATTTCTTCCTTTCTGCACTGGATTGTGAGGTTTTTATGCCCTAGTACATGGTCTGTTTTTGAGTATTTACCATGCACTGCTGAGAAAAAAGTAAATTCCTTTTTATCCCCATTCAGTTTTCTCCAGAGATCCATCATATCTAGTCTCTCTAAGATTCTATTCACCTCCTTAACTTCTTTCTTGTTCATTTTGAGGTTAGATTTATCAAGTTCAAAGAGGGGAAGATTAAGGTTCCCCACTAGTATAGTTTTGCTATCTATTTCTTCCTCTAATTCCTTTAATTTCTCCTCTAGGAATTTAGATGCTATACCACTTGGTGCATATATATTAAGTAGTGATATTGCTTCATTCTCGATGGTGACTTTTAGTAGGATATAGGGGAGGTAACATTTGCCTAAGCTAACATGTTTATAGATGGTTTAGTGAAGGATTCATAGGAGTAACTTGTTATTGTTCCAAGCAGAAATAAACAGTTCATGAAGGCAGAGAGCTGGCAGGGGGAAGGGGCAAAGTTAATGTGATTTTACAGACTGGTTTCAAAAATTGATTTTACAAACTGATATTACAAACATAGATCCCAGGCACCCTATCACATGACAACTGTTGCATAATGCATATGGCATGGAGCAAATTAAATTAACTTGCTTTCCTGGATTTGTTCTGAAATTGATTGAACTACATGAACTACTCATGAGAAAAGACCTAACAAGCTCATCAGAAGTCTTCTCATTGTTTTCTTTGGAAATAGAGAGTTCAGTTATTAAAGTGCTTTTTTAAAATGTTGTTTGTTCTTTATTGGGCTAGTAGCTATCTATCATGAGTACTTTTTACCTCTGCTGTAAGTTCATCTCTTCATGTTTGCCATTTTAATGTTGCTTAAAAGTAATCTGCTTGAAATAGGAGAATAATTTATATAATAAAAATACTATTGTAAAAGATAAAAGACTTTTAAAACTGTGCTCATTGCAAGGATCAACCAAGATTCGAGAGAACCAAGGATGGGCTCAGGCTGTAGGATTTTGGATATGGCCAGAGGACGGATTTGTTTTGTATAACCAGGTATATTTGTTACCAGGGGTTTGTTTTTCTTTTCCCTTTTTTCCTCCAGTTCAATTCAACAAACATCTATTAAGTACCTATTATGTTCCAGGCAGTGGTTTTTTTTACCTTTATCATTTAAATTGGAAGGAGAGATAATAGACTTAAAGCATTTCTTTCTAAAAAGAAATGCTTTGCCATTAAAATGCTTGAATAACTTCTATGTTTTACAAATGTTTGTAAGAGTATATCTGTCAAAATGTTATAGTATCAAAATTTATTTTATTATGCATGTATTTCATTTTATTTATTTTATTATGAAAGAGTACCTTATCTTTGTCTCTAATACATTCGTTTTTTGCTCTTTGGAGGGAAATTGGGGTTACGTGACTTGCCCAAGGTCTTTTTGCTAAGTTTTTGTGTGTGTGTGTGTTAGGTGACTTGCCCAAGGTCTTTTTGCTAAGCTTTTTGTGTGTGTGTGTTAGGTGACTTGCCCAAGGTCTTTTTGCTAAGTTTTTTTTGTGTGTGTGTGTGTGTTAGGTGACTTGCCCAAGGTCTCTTTGCTAAGCCTTTTGTGTGTGTCTGTGTTAGGTGACATGCCCAAGGTCTTTTTGCTAAGTTTTGTGTGTGTGTGTGTGTGTGTGTGTGTGTGTGTGTGTGTGTGTTAAGTGTCTGAGGCTGGATCTGAACCCAGATACTCCTGCCTCCATGGCCAGTGCTCTACTCACTGCGCCACCTTACTCCCCTCTAATACATCTTTAGCAAAACTAGAGCCATAGAATGTAATATATATTTCAGATAATTTGGTTCCACCCTAAATTTTATGTGTGAGGAAACCGAGGGAAAGAGGAGAAATGACCTGTCCACAGTCACACAGCAAGTAATGTAGCCACCAAAACAAAGGGTTTGTCATTGTCATTAACTTTCTTCTTGATAAACCTATTCAGTAATTAAGCACCTGATACATAAAATCCTGCTTATGGAAAATAGGGAATTTAGGAGGAAAGAATTTGTTAGTATTGATTCCTCTCCCAATTAAACCAGTAATATTCCCCCTTACCTTGGCTAGTAGTTTCTTCATATTTTTTTTCCCAAATGCTTTATTAACTTATGGTTTACATCATTCATTTCCATCAGATTTTGAATTACAGTTTTTCCCCATTTTCCCCCTACCCACCACCTCAGAATAGCAGTCTCACTAGATATCCCCTCTTCCAATCTGCTCTCTCCCATATCTTCTCCTATACCCCCTTCGACTTTTCTGTTAGAGGAAGGTGAATCTCTGCCCCAATGCCTGCACATCTTATCTCCCAATTACATGCAAAAGAGTATTAATAATAGTATTTATATATATTTGAAACATTTAATTTTAAAACTTTGAATTCCAGATCCATTTCCTTCTTCCCTTGTCAAGTAAAGTCAAGTAATTGAGTGCCAACATGCTTAGGCAAAGGAAACAAAATAAACTGAAAAATGGAACAGGAGGAGGACTGTGAGCTCAGAACTCCTGCACCAAAAGCCCCAATGAAAATAAGAGCTGGCTACAGGCCATAGAGGACTTTTAAGAAGCAGATAAGAGAAGTGGGGGAACAGTTGGGAAGAGAAATGAGAAAAACGTAAGAAAAGTATGAAACGAGAATCAACAGCCTGACTGAGGAAAATAACATCTTAAAAAATAGACTAACTCAAATGGCAAAAGCGGCTCAAAAAGGCAATGAGGAGAAAAATGCCTTAAAAAGCCGAATTTGCCAGATGGAAAAAGAATCTCAAATGAACAATAATAATTTGATGAAAAGCATCAATTAGGGATGTAATTTAGATGACGCTTTCATTAATAAGGTTTTTTTTTTTTAATGTATGTTGTTGAAATATCAGAAATAATATATGAATAGCTATCTACATTACTAGTCCCGTTCATGGCTTATTTATTGGCAGACCCTTGCCAACCCCCCTACAGAGTAGCATTTTTTTTTTAAAAGGACTTTATTTATTTTTCTTTTTGGAGGGGGAAGGTAGGGCCATTGGGGTTAAGTGACTTGCCCACGGTCACACGGCTAGTTTTGTGTTAAGTGTCTGAGGCCAGATTTGAACTAGGGTTCTCCTGTCTTCAGGGCCAGTGCTCTATTCATTGTGCCATCTAGCCGCCCCTTACAGAGTAGCATTTAGCACAAAAGAAAACCCTAGGATTTTTGGATCTAATTTAAGGCCAGAGTTGGAAGTGGAAATTATTTTTAATGCCTATCTTTTTTTTTCCCTAACCAACAAAGTGAAAATCTCCAAGTTTGAATGTCTGACAAATATTTCTCTAGTGGATTTCTTTGTTTATCATCCTAATTAGAAGTAAAGATAATTTCACTTTTTATGAAGTTGAGGTTTTTAGATTAAGCTTTCTAGAGGCTTATTCACCTAGCAAAAGTTTCTTGCTACCAGGCACTAGACTTGAGAATTTTCTTTTTATTTTATAGAGTGACTAACCTTTTATTCAAGTTGAATCTGTCGACTTAACATGTGAAGTAGACACTATGTAATATAGAGCAGAAAGGTCCTTAGAGATTGTCTGTTTTAACCTACTTATTTTGTTTTTTCATCTTATTTTGAATTTGACTGTCATGAATTTTCTGTATGAATAGAAGGATTTTATATATGAAATTTTTTTAAGTAGATAGTAAAATCAACATGTTTATTCTAAAATTGTGCTAGTTTTCTGTTTCACCCCTTGAACTTAAGTGTTTTTTAAAAACTATTTTGACAATCTGCTTTTAAAAATTTTTTCTCTCCTTTTGGAATTCACTTTTCTACTCCAACCCTTCTTCCAATTAAGGCAAGGATGAGCCCATCACTCATCCCTTTTATAGCAAATAAGCATAGCAAAGCAAAAAGAAAGTCTACACATGTCCAAAAATGTATGTCTTAATCTGTAACTCAAGTTCTACCACTTACCAATGTAGGTAGGCTTTATGCTTGCTTCATCATTGGTCCTCTTGAATATTGTACTAATTAGGGTTCTTAAATCTTTCCAAGTTGGTTTTTATGACATTATTGTCCTACAAATTTTTTTTTGTTCACTTCATTCTGTATCAGTTTATAGAAGTCTACCCAGATTTCTCTGAATCTATGCCATTCATTATTTCTTATGACATGATAATAGTTTATTGTTGCATTCATAATTTATTCAGTCATCCCCCAGTTGAGGAACACCCACATCGTTTGCAACTCTTTGGTAAAAGAAAAGTATTGCCATCAATATTTTTGTATTGATGGATTCCTTTGCTCTTTAGTTAATCTTATTTGGGCTATAAACATAGTAGTAAAATCACTGGGTCTAAAGATAGACACACCTTTAGTGACTTTGGGCATAATTCTGAATTCCTTTTCAGAATGATTAGATCAATTAAAATTGCAAATCAGCATTAGCAGAGTGCATTTCCATATCTGGAGTACATTACACCAATGAAATAATAGGTCTGGACCTAAAAAAAAATTCTAGGCATTTTTCTCCAGCAATGGGGATACAAAGACAAAAAGAAACAGTGTCTTCTCAAGTAACTTACCTTTGCAGATGGGTATGGGGAGTAATAAGTCTGAATTACCTCAACATGTGAAACAATTAAATGATTCATTAATTTTTTTTTAAACAAATGCTTTATTAACTTTTGTTTTACATCATTCATTTCCACCAGATTTTGAGTTACAATCATTTTCCCCCTATTATTCCCCTACCCAACCTCCCAGAATAGCAGTCCCACAAGATATCGTTTCCTCCAATCTGCTCTCTCCCATACCTTCTCCCATACCCCCATCGACTTTTCCATTAGAGGAAGGTGAATCTTTGTGTCCCAACGCCTGCACATCTTATCTCCCAATTATAGGCAAAAGAGTATTAATAATAGTATTTATATATATATTTGAAACATTTAATGTTACGACCTCGAATTTCAGATCCATTTCCTTCCTCCCTTGTCACCCATTCCCTTTGGGGAGATAAGTAATTCAGTATATGTTGTACATGTCTAGCTATGCAAAACATTATCATGGTAGATATATTGTACAAGGCTGCTTATAATTCCCTCCCACTCATCCCACCCCCCACCTGGTCCATTCCCTACATGATCCTGTCCCTCTTCTATAGTGGGTACTTCCAACCTCCCCTTACCCCAAGGATACCCTCCCATCCATCATCCCTCCTCTCCTCCCCCTTCCCCCTATCCTGCTGCAGGTTGAGATATCCCATTTAGTATGTATGTCATTTTCTCCCTGAACCAAATTCAATGAGAATGTGGATTTCCCTTTTTTTTCCCTTCCTATTCTCCCCCTCCCTTGCAACCACTTCCCCTTGCTTCTTCTGCATGAGATAGTTTACCCTACCCTGTCTTTCCCCATCTCCTCTTGCCACTTTCCTCTCTCACCTCATAATTTCATCCCTTGAGTATTCTCCCTTCCCAACAAATTCAACCTATGCCATATATAACTGTAACCATATACACACACATTCACATATGTATTCATATGACCACACCCCCTTCTTGCATTATTTTCATAGTGAGAAAGATATCATCAGTCACAGTTATTGCTTTTCTATATAGGAATGTAAATAGTTCAACTTTGATAAGTTCCTTTTGATTTCTTTTCCCTGATTACCTTCTCAGGCATCTCTTCCTTCTTGTGTCTGGATGTCAAATTTTCTATTCAACTCTGGTTTTTTCTCAAGAATGCTTGAAAGTCCTCTATTCCACTGAATGACCATATTTTCCCCTGAAACAAAATACTCAGTTTTGCTGGGTAGGTGACCCTTGGGTTCATTCCCAGTTCTTTGCCCTCTGGAATATCATATTCCATGCCCTTCGATCCCTCAGTGTAGAAGCTGCCAGGTCCTGGGCTATTCTGATTGTGTTTCCACAATATTGAAATTGCTTCTTCCTGGCCGCTTGTAGTATTTTCTCCTTGATCTGGGGATTCTGGAACCTGGCTATAATATTTCTGGGAGTTTTCTTTTTGGGATCTTTCTCAGGAGGTGATCGGTGGATTCTTTCAACCTCTATTTTGCCCTCTGGATCTAAAGCATCAGGGCAGTTTTCCTTGAGAATTTCTTGAAGGGTGATTTCTAGGTTCTTTCTTTGATCATGGCTTTCAGGTAGTCCAATAATTTTTAAATTGTCTCTCCCGGATCTATTCTCCAGGTCAGTGGTTTTTCCCATGAGATATTTCACATTGCCTTCTAATCTTTCATTTGTTTGGATCTGCTTAACAGCATCTTGATTTCTCATAAAGTCACTAGCTTCCATTTGCTCCAGTCTAACTCTGAAGGCATGAATCTCCTCAGTGAGCTTTTGAGATTCTTTTTCCATCTGGCAAATTCGACTTTTTAAGGCATTCTTCTCCTCATTGCCCTTTTGGGCCTCCTTTGCCATTTGAGTTAGTCTATTTTAAGGTGTTGTTTTCCTCAGTCAGGCTGTTGACCCTCATTTCATACTTTTCCTGTATCCTTCTCATTTCTCTTTCCAATTTTTCCTCCACTTCTCTTATTTGATTTTTAAAGTCCTTCTTAAGGTCCTCTATGGCCTGCAACCCGCTCATGTATTCCCCTGGGGCTTTTGGAGCAGGACTTCTGACCTCACAGTCCTTTTCCCGCTCTATGCCCCCAAAATAGGAGTCTAGGGTTGCATTTTTTCTGTTTCCTTTGCCTTGGCATGTTGCCACTTAATTGCTTGACTTTTGGGCTTGTTGCCACACTATGGCTTTAAGGCCAGATAGAGGAATTTTCGTCCCGAACGTGTGGGGGCAACTTCCGTTTCTGGCAAGCTGTAAACCCACCCACAACTTCCACTCTAGATCACAATCCAGATCCAGGGAGGTTAAAGCAAGAGCGATTACCTCCCAAGACTGATCGCTGGATCTCCCCACGATTTGTAGGCTGGGAGCCGGAAATGCCTATGAAAACTACAAAATGGCGTGTCTCCTCAGCGGCTTCTAGCCCCCAGGGAGGGAGCTGACGCATTCCCCAAATACAGGTCCCAAAGTCCATAGGACACTAACCTCTTACTTTGTCCTAGGCATGTTTATGTTGATAATTCTGGAGTTGCCACAGCTCCTGGTGTTCTGGGGTTCCTCCAGCTGGCTGCTGGCCCTGCCGCCCTGGGGCTAAAACCTCGGCTCACGCGGACCTGGGTTCGGCTCGGCTCCTGCGCTCTGTGCTCTGCGCGCTGCCAGGTCCCAGACCACTGTGCTGGTCCTTCCTGCAGGGCTGCTGGGCTGTCCTCAGCGGGAGTTTAGCTTCTCTGTGTCGTTCTGTGGGTGCTGGGGCTCCAGAAGTTATTCAGAGTCCTTTTTTACATAGTTTGTGGGGAATCTGGGGGCAGAGAGGCTTGGACGAGCTGTTTCTACTCCGCCATCTTGGCTCCGCCCCCATTAATTTTTTAATATTTGATTAAATGTCTTTAAAGTATACTAACTTTTAAGTGGTAAAATTTTTAAGTTTGTTAATTGGGTAAATACATTGGCTGTGCCAAATTACAATGGACTTCAGGAGATGCAGAGTCACTTTTATTTTTCCTATAGCAAGATTCTTGTCAGAGAGATTGCAGATCTGCAAATCAGTATCTGTAGACTGATGTTTTATTTATTCAGAGAAATTAGGCAAAGCAGTCTTGGAAAGATGCATAACAAAAATAAGAGAAGATTAGAATGCTGTCATCTACTCATCTTCCTTTGAAAATGGAACAGTTCTATTGGAACTAATGTAACAATAGCCTCCATTAGCTGTTAGTGTGTGTAGTTTTTAATGGGAGAATCTTTAGTCCTTTTGAAGGCTTACAGCTTATAAATTTATCATTTGAACTGTAGTTAGCTTTTGCTAAGGAAAGTATTGTATAAACATATAGAATATTAGTAATAAATAAAACATCAAATACTATATATCAAAAATCACTTTTGCAGGTTCATTACTTAGTAATATTCTAGTATTTCTGCCTGTCCTACATGGCAAGATTAAATCAGAGAGAGAGAGAGAAGGAAGGAAATATTAATGCATTTAGATTATTTCACAGATGTGTGTTGTCAATATAATTCTCTTACCTGTTTAGACATCTTACAAAAACATAACTTACTCTAAGCCTAAAAGAACAGTAATCCTAAGTGTAACATGCTTTGCCTGTATAAATACAGGCACAAGCCAACCCTGAGAATTTATGGTTGCTATGGGAAACACTTTGAGGTACTGTTTTTGTTGGGGTTGTGGGGGAGAAACTGTTTATGTAAGAAGTATAAGGAAAGATTGAGTGTATAAATGTTCTTTTATGTGGTAAGGAAATCAACTGAGACTTCTAAAATAAAAAAAATTGCACATCTCACTGAAAATTTTATTGATTACACATCGTATGTATTGAAACCTCTCATCTATTCTTCTTTTCATAGTTCTTCTTTTGATGGTATAGAAAGTCATGGAAGTATGTCCATAGACATGATTTCAGTTTCCTGATTAAGAAAGTAAGCAACATGAACCACAAAACTAACCAACAACAACAAAAAAGAATCCATTGTTTATACCTTTCCTTATAACCTGAAGAAAAAGATTCCTTAGAAAAATTGATTGTTTGCAGATTTAATACTTATCAGTGCACTCAGTTAGAAGATATATGTTGTAAAACCTTAGACTAAATAGAATGCCAAGAATATTGACATTAGCATTTTTCAACTCATATATGGGTGCACATCTGCCAAGACTTCAACAGCTCTGAGACTACCATTGTGGAAATCACAGATACAGCTGGGTTTCATATGCATAGGAATGGAAGTCTAGATTATTCAGTTAGGTAATGGCAGAAAGAAGCTAGGGCATTTTGCCAAAGGCCAATGCAAGTATGGAGACAAATGTCATGGAAGATGTCAAATGAACTAGATGAACATGATGCCATGAATATGAATTTATTTATTTCTCTTCTCAGGTAGCTTCCTCAGCATTTTGAATGTTTAGTGAAATCTTTTAATAACACTTTTTGAGCCAGTAGTTAGTAGCTGCTGATGATTACCAAAAGATGTATACTTGCAGTGTTGTGATTTAGAAAGATGATAATTAGGATTATTAAACACAACTTAAATAGAAATCAGACTTTGCTTCTAGTAGCGTAATAAGGTCAGGCTTAATATTTGAGAGAAAGGTGAAAAACATCTTTTTGCATTCCATAGTTTAATATTTTAGACATGAGATTTTGTCTTGTCTTTTAGTCATTTATGGTGTAATCTCAAAGAAGGATATCCTGTGCTTTGCTTAGTTTAGTTTTCATCCCATGGTTCTAATTTGATATCTGTCTTTCATATCTATATATTTATATATCTATATCTAAATCCATCCACATCCACATCTATCTATGCTCCCCTTTGGGGCTAAACTTCTTTCAAAGGCTGTACATTCATGGTGCTTCTATTTTCTCTCCTCACTCCCTTTTTTTTTTTTTTTTGAATTTTAAAAACAAATTTTATTTTTTCATAATGACAATATTACTGCCAAAGTGAGTCAATGATATCAAATGAGGACTGTCATTTTCATTAAGAAAATTCTACTTCTTGAAAGAGCTGTTAGCAGGTGATCTCAGAGTTATGTATCAGCACCTTGTCCAGAAACAACTTATCAAACCAGACGTCAAGGGTTTCCTCTTTCTAGCTGTTGTATTCTTGGAGCGCCTGAGCCATGAAGAGTTTGCCCAAGTTCTGTGCAGTGAACTCTTTGATGTTTTGGCAGTAAGTGTTAATTTGGCCTGCAATCAGGAGTGAATCCATCCTAGCAGGAGGCTGAGGAGGTTTGAAGAGCTTGGACATGTCCTCTTCAGGTAGAGGAGGCTCTCCTCTGCTCTGGCGCTGCAGATTCTCCTGCTGACGGCGTTGCTGATACTGATGTTTCTGTTGCTGCTGCTTACTGGTGTTTCTCATATAGGTGTTATATTTAACGATATCCTGGCTCATTTCATCCACTCTGTCCATCAACAACTGCAGGCTCTTCCCCAGATGATTACTACTGGCTAGACTGAGCAATTCATGTTTATCTGCCACAGCTGATTTCTTTTCTAGTTCCCACATTAGTACGTTGATCAGATGTGAATTTTTAATTATAATCGGCACTTCTTCAAACATGTGCTCAAAGGTGATATTTGCCTTTTTCAATGCTTCAGGAGAAAAATCTTTCTCTTTACAAACTTCCATCAGCTTAGGAGTCAGCCTATATGCCTTCAATGATAGAGACCCTTGAGCAGTTTTTATGGGATCATAAATGAGAACTACAGACTCTTCAATTGCATGTTGGTAACTGAATTGAGAATCCAGGAGAGCACGGGTGACAAAAGAGCCATAGTATGTAGACTGGTACCAACCAACATGAAGATGATCAATATTTACATGACGAAGACTGCGCATCATTTCCATCTGATATTGGACTTCATCAAAATCAGCATCATCCTCTGTGTGTTGGGGAAAGGGAAAACAATTGGTGATTTCAAGCCTGTCTTCTACCACCAGACCCAACAGTACTCCCTGGACAACTTCATTCCCCTGTCCTTCTTCTTGGTAATGTTTAATTATTTTCAAAACAACCAGTCCGTCGATCTGCACTTGCTTCACGGCCGAATCTCCCGAGCTACCTTTGCCTTTCCCTTTGCCCGAAGTCGCGCCGGTTGTAGAAGTCGAACTTGTGGAGCCAGAGCCGGTACCTTCTTTACGGGACGCCATCTTAGTGGAAGGACCGGAGGAAAGAGCTCCTCACTCCCTTTTAAACTCTACTTGTTAACTCATCATTAAATTAAAACTGTTCTTTCCAAAGTTACCGCTGATCTCTTTTTTTTTTGGAGGGCAGTTGGGGTTAAGTAACTTGCCCAAGGTCACACAGTTAGGTTTTTTTGTTTGTTTGTTTGTTTGTTTGTGCAAGTGTCTGAGGCCGGAACTGAACTCAGGTCCTTCTGACTCCAGGGCCAGCGCTCTACTCACTGTGCCACCTAGCCGCCCCCGAGTTAGTCTATTTTTAAGGTGTTATTTTCTTCAGTCAGGCTGTTGACTCACTTTTCTTGATTTTCTTGATTTTGCATCATTTTCATTTCTCTTGATTTTCTTGATTTTGCATCATTTTCATTTCTCTTCCCAGTTTTCTCCAATTTTTAAAATCCTACTTGAGCTCCTCCATGGCCTGTAATCAGTTCATATTTTCCTTGGGGAGCTTTTGATGCAGGAGTTCTGTCTTCATTGTCTTCCTCCGATTCCATGCTTTGATTCTTTTTGTCCCCAAAAAAGGAATCTATGGCAGGATTGCATTTCCTCTACTTGCTCATGTTGCCAGTTAGTTACTTGACTTCTGAACTCTTTGCCATGGTAGAACTTTGCTTTCAGAATGGAGAGAGCTTTGTCCCAAATCACTAGGGTTTTTGCAGCCCAGAGCTATTAGGAGGGCACCCTCTCTTCAGCCTCCACAAGCTCAAGCATACTGACCACACACCCCAGGACCACCACCCAAGATGGCGATCCAGATCCAAACAGGTCAAAGCAAGAGTGATTCCCCTCTGAATGGTTGCTTGGTCCCCCTACAATCTGCAGGCCAGGGGCTCTGGAAGGATCCATGCGGCAGTAGCTGGAGCCACTGCACATTCACAACTTCTTGTCCAAGGGGCAGGGGCCAGACTGGGCTCTTCTGACCCCCTCTACTGACCCCTTCTTCCAACAGAGTTCCACACTGACCTTTTACTTTGTCTTTGGGTTGGAAAGTCTGGAAACCACCACAGCTACTGGTGATTCACTCTCCTGAAGTCTGCTCTGGCTAGTCTGGGCCACCCTGGGGCTAGAGCCATGGCTCACAGGGGATTGCCCTCTGCTTGCTGGCCATTGCAATAGACCCTTCCTGCCGGCTTTCTAGGCTGCCTTCAGCAGGATATTTGTTTCTCTCTTACTGAGGGGAACTTACTGAGTTATGTTAAGGGGAGGGGGTAAATCTTTGTTGCAAGTTTCTTTGATAAAGTTCTCATTCCCAAGATATATAAGGAACTGATTTAAATGTATAAAACTGAGCTATTCCTTGGTTGATAATGGTCAAAGGATTTGTATAGGCTTTTCTAAAGCATGAAATCTAAACTACCTGTGACCAACCATATAGAAAAGTTCTCCAATCATAAATAATTAGCAAAAAGCAAACTAAAGAAGCTCTGCGATTCTACCTTGCACGCCTCACATGAGTAAAGTTGACAAAAAAAGGAAAATGACAGATGTTGGAGAGGCTGTGGAAAAATAAGTATATTAATATACAGTTAGTTCAGCTGTCAATTGATACAGATATTCTGGAAAGCAATTTGGAACTAACTATGCCCCAAAGACACTAAAACTGTTCACAACCTTTGATCCAACCATATTGCAATAACTCTTGTAACCATCTCCTAGGACTGAGAGGCATTGTGCTAGGTAGGTAGACTTTGATGTAGAGTGTACCTGTACCTAGGAAATCATTTGTCTTGAGTAAATATTAATCCTTTATTTTTTAGTGGAATATGCTGAAATGATTGTTCCTGATATAAGTCATTTAAAATTTTATTTTTGTTTAAATTGACACATGTAATTATATTTATTTTCATATTTATAAGCAAATGGGTAAGAAAAAGATATAAGAAAAATGTGTACCTAATATGAAACAGCAAAAATATATTGTAAATGACTGTGTTCCTATGCATGAATTTAATATCATTATTAATGCTAGTCTAAAAGATGAAAATCTCAAATTTAGGGTCTCTTTGACCCTTTTGAACATTCGTTATTGTTGCTTATTATTGCATTTTTTACATGACTCTAGCTGGAGAGGGAGCGCACCATAATGGACAAAGAGCCCGGCAGACGAAAACTGAATCTTTGCGTCTGATACACACTGGTTATGTGGAGCTCATCCTATCATGTGGCTCTGTTCCTATTGGCTTTACTGTAATAGTGCTGGCCACTAGTCTTGTTTCTCCAGGCTTTTCATATTTTTGTATATAAATGATAGAGGTTTGTTCTTGTAAAACATCACCCTTTCTTTTAAACTGAGTTGTGGAGAAGAGTTAGCAGGCATGCTGGGTAAAGAGTCAGTCGTACACACTGCTTCTGTGACCCTCATCACAGCACTTGGCCTTTTCGTGCCAAGACATTTCTTTTTTTTTCCCCTGCCTTTTTTTGGGGAAGGCAATTGGGTTAAGTGACTTGCCCAAGGTCACCCAGCTAGGGGTGTGTGTGTGTGTGTGTGTGTGTGTGTGTGTGTGTGTGTGTGTGTGTGTGTGTGTGTGTGGTGTCTGAGACTGTATCTAAACCCAGGTCCTCCTGAATCCAGGGCCAGTCCTTTATTACCAGTGTAATTGTAGGTCTGGGCTTACAAAAAAGTTTTTTAAAATTATAGAGGTCTCTTCTTCTCCTTCTCCCCTTGATTCAGCAAAATGACTGTCTTAAAGGTTCCCCTCAAACAAGGTAGCTCTTGGAATGTTAAAATCATAGCAACCTCCTTGATAGGTTGAACAGATTTTATGTAACAAGGGAGCAGTTTTGCCAGTTGTTCCTTGTATTTCCCTGAAATTGTATGGTGAAAGTTTATAGTAAGGAGTGGCTTTTGGTTACTCATTGTTCACAGTACTGTTGTGTGCCATTAAAAAAAAAAGTGAAATTTAGCAATATGATGACAGAGACTTAGTGGCAAAATGGTTCTATACTCTACTAATCTCTCTGATGTCACTTGTGATCTTGTCCTAAGACATGTCATATCTTTAGTATCAGAGAATGGATAGAGAAGCTAATTATCTATCTGAAAGGGCAGTAACGATTACATATGAGGAGAAATAGTTATTGCAAATTCAAACCAATCTAAATTCATTGCATTTTTATTTTTGTCATCATGTTACTTTTTAGCTTTATAAAACTGTGTAGGCTTAAAGTAATATTTATTTAAGTTTAGCCAAAATGACCCATCAGTTTCAGTTCTCATTTTCCTCAATACGTAAAGGTTGGTACTTAGTAAAGCAATTCAGTTGTCTTAATCTCAACCAAATCAAAGCATCATTTGAGATATCATTGCCCTTGGCAAATCTTGAAGGAAAATAGTTGTAAATTTTAGTGTCACCTGTAAACTGGAGACTGTGAAGTAGGCTGAGCAGATTTCTAGAACAGGATGTGCTGTTTTCTTTTCAAGGGGCTGTAGCAGCAAGCACCCCAATATCCCCAGGGTAGCTGCCAATATAGGTTCTTAGATCTGCTTTTCAAAAGGAAAGCAATTCAGAATGGGTTAACAAGCTTACTTTAATCAAACAAACACACATTACCTAGTTCAGGGGAAAAAGGTCAGCACCCCGAACTTCAGAGTTACAGAACTTACAGATCAAACAGACAGGCTTCCAAACTGCCCAACCATTATATCAATACCAAATCACAGTTACCAGAGAGGGAAGCATCAACATCTGGGTTTTCAAAGCCGGGGGGCTCTCAACAACGGCTTCCCAGAGTCTCATCTGGTCAAATCACACAACACTTCTCAAAGTGAGCCCCAAAGCAAAGCCTCTCCTCAGGGCTTATATGGCCTTCTCTTGGCTCAGAGAATGTAACAACCTCCTTGACCCACTGCCCAATCACAAAGTATCAAGGTGTGGGCTTTCCTGAAAAACAAGCCTCCCACCACAGGCTCCAGGTGCACTTAAGCTAGGGGCAGGGAAGATCTTTAAATCTGCATTTCCATTACAGGGGCCTTGAAGAATGAAAAGGAAGAAAAAAATTAAGAGGAAGGCAAAAAATTAGTGTTGTAAGACTAGAATTTTAGTTCCATGCAACTGAAAAATTGCATATAAAAGATCTAGAACATTTAAGCATGTAGTAAACTAATCTTTCATACTTATGTGAAATAAACCAACTTTTAAACAGACTAAGTTAGAACAAGTTAAAGACTTTACTGATAAATTGGAACCGAATATCCATAGCATTTTTTTTTTACATGTTCAAAGTGCTTTGCTTCCTGAGGAACACACAAGATCAAAAAGTCATGATATGTGCTTCTTTGAAAAGTATAACTCTTATTCATTTGAGAAATAAATTAGTATGTAATATAGGACTTTTGTAATGGTGGGCCTCATCTGGCTCATTTTAAGAATACCCTTTTCATTTGTGACAAACAAACTGGGCTTTTAAAAAGAAAACAAAAGAAATCACAATGACCAGATCTCAGACTATGAGAATGGGAAGAAAAAAAAGGAGGAAAGGAGGGAGCAACTACATGTTAATTGGCTTGGGAGTATTGCTGAATTTTGTGCATTTTGCTTGTAGGAAAACGGGTTTGTTGATGTTTTTCTGTGTATATGGGAAATGTTCTTAATGTCTTATTGTTCTTTTCTACACTAAATTTAGAGTAGAGTTTGATGAGGCACTAGCTATGTCTCAGCTACAAAAGCAGCAGTTTCCATTTGAGTGTCTATCATAGCCATTGCAGTATTTAGATCTTGACCTTATTACTAGGAATTCCTTTAGGACTTGACTAGGCTGTTGCAGCAAATTTATAGATAAGAACATTGGTTTCTTGTCTCCTCTTTACATTTTAATGACTTGAGTGTCCCATTTAAACTTAAAAGAATGTTAGGGGCTTTGGTTTTGTTTTGGCTTTTGGTGTAGTATATTTTGTGTGTGTGTGTCTGTGTGTGTGTGTTTTTCCTTGCAATCTGGGATTAACTGGTAGAAATGGGGGAAGCTGAACCCATAATATTAATACCAGAAAAAAAGACCATTTAAATTAATTAATTAATTATTTTATACCAGAAAAAAAGACCATTTTAGGGCAGCTACTTCGGGAAAGTGATAATGTCTAAGGGGAAAATAAGCATATAAATAACATATTTGAGTAGAAAAAAGATAACTATAGAATTCACTTAATCTTTCTCCACCTAAACTCTCCATATCTATACACATGTGTACTCTACACTCTGTATACTAGATTATCTCAAAGGCCCTTTCCTCTTCAACATCCATTTCTGACACTAACTGTGAGATAGTGGACAACTCACTTAACCTCCCTGATCTTCATTATCCTCATAGATAAAAATACCTCTAGTGTTTGTTTCATGGTGAGGTGCAGAAAAGTTAAAATATACAAAGAATTTCACAACATTAGTTTAATTCTGTATAGTTCTATAAACTACACTTTCAAATACAGTCCTTATTCCTAAGAAATTTTGGATAGGTTGTATTTGGATAGAAAACAGTTTTGTGACAGTGTTTGCTAACTTAAATAAATGATATTTACTTTCTTTGATCAGATATAAGTACCTCTTTTTTCAAATAGACATATTTTCACCAATATGGATTAGACAGCTTCATTTCCACCTTATAATTTCTAGGCTCACCTAGATTGATGATCAGATTCTTCAGTACTTATGGAATCCATGACTTGGTCCAGTAGAGATCACAATCTCTCAGTGACTTAGAGTCACATCAGCCACAGAACACATTTATTTATTGAGGCTCTGCTTCTGTCATGTCTTCATGCTATAGTAGGAACTTTGTGCTCATTTTTGGAATTGACAGGAATCTGAAGGACATTTTAGAAATGTAGGCGAAAGTGATTAGAATGATGCTGTCTGAAAGGAATTTATAAGATACGCCACTTGTAAACACTCTTTTTCTCTGCCAACATTTAATTTTCACTTCTTTGTTACTCTTAACAGATGATCTCCTTAATCTTTAGATATAAAAAGATTGTTTGCAGCCTGTGACCTAAGGCCTAGAAGAATGCTACCACTTCTCTGCATTCCTTCTTTGAAGAAAAACGCCTTTTTCATGAAGTTAGATTGAAACCTTGAAAGGCAATATGCTTAGCCGCTCTTGCAAAGCAAGTCGAGTCTTCTTTGCCCTTCTGTTTTGCCCTGGCCAGTGTTTCACATGTGGTATGTGATAACAATTCTTCACCTTGACACTGCCTGCCCTTCTTAACATTAAAATAAAAGTATTTTTCTTTTAGATATTGTCAAATTGTATCTAGCTCAGTAGATTGTCTGGGAATATTTCCGTAAAGTTTTAGTTACTTGGTATTTCCTTGAAAGTCAGCCTTGCACTTGCACAATATGAGCTGAGATTCTCTTTATTTCTTTACAAATTTTCTCCTAAGGAAACTGCCTTGTAGCATTTTCACACATCAGTAGATGTTGTTTTTTTTAAATATATGTTTATTGAAATCCTTCTTTATATTACCCAAATCTCTTCCAGTATTCTTTCTTTTCTTCTTACCAGAGAGCCATCTCATATAATATTTTTTAATTACAAAAAAGGGAAAGGGGGAAAAATAAGGAAAATTCATCAGTTTGAGAATCTATGTCTAATGTACCACACTCATGATCTGACAAGAATTAAGTAGAAGAAATAGTTTTTGATCTAAGGTTTTTTGATTGTAAATACAACACTATTTTCATTGCATCATGCCATCTTTGGGTTAGCTAATTTTTGAGTTAACATTTTGTTATTCTTCCATGACACCTTAACACCCCCCCCCCATGTGCCTTAGTTTCTTTGCTTTTTTGCAAACCATTTGATATATTCATTTTTAGTCCATAAATACTCTGAGAATAGGACAATAAGAGCACCCCAAAAGGTTTATTTAGGCAATGTTTTAGAAAATAATGAATAGGATAGTACAGTGGATAGCAATTTGGAGTCAGAGGACTTGAGTTTAGATTAGTGCTTTGTGTCTGGCAGATCACTTTTTAGTTTGACTTTGGGCAGGTCACTTAATCTCTATCTAGCTGGATTCAGTTTTTTCTTATATAAAGAGTTTGTGTTTGATGATTTCTAAGGTCCCTTTTAGGTCTAAATCTAGGATCTTATGGTGCTAAGCAACAAAATTTGCTTGTATAGATAATTCTTGAATGATTCACCTAAGTATTTGGTTTTTCTTTTAGAATGCTATATGTTTATCCTTTTTCAGAGACTAATTTCATAGATTTAGTACATTACATTGGAATTGACATCTTTTATTCTATTTCCAACAGTCCTTCCTACATAGATAATATATCAGTTGGAATTGAGTGACATTGCCAGAAGAGATTAATAATTAATGTTTTTGGTCGTACTTTTAAGTTTTTATTTATTTTAAAATATTTTATTGTTCCTTAATTCCATATAAACAAATTTTTTAACATTCATTTTTTTTTAAATTCAAGTTCCAAATTTTCTCTCTCCTTTCTTTCTTCCTCTTTCCCCTCCCTGAGAAGGCAAGAAATTTTATATAAACTATATATGTACTGTCATGCAAAACATTTCCATCTTATTTCTGTTGTGAAAGAAAACAGAGACAAGAAAACCAAGAAAAATAAAGAAACTTTAAAAAGTATGCCTTGATCTGCATTCAGAGTCTTTCATTTCTTTGGAGGTGGATAGCATTTTTCATGTACTTAGGAATTGTCTTGGATCGTTGTATTGCTGAGAATAGTTAAGTTATTCACAGTTAATCATCCTTACAATATTGCTGTTACTATAAACAATGCCCTCCTATTTCTGTTCCCTTCACTTTTCATCAGTTAATTTAAGTCCTTCCAGATGTTTTCTGAAACCTGCCTGCTCATTGTTTCTTTTTAGTGTTATATCATAATAATATGCCACAACTTGTACAGCCGTTCTCCAGGGCGGCCCCTTAATTTCCAATTATTTACCACTACAAAAAGTACTGCTGTAATATTTTAAGTTTTTAATTCTTAATTTGTACTTCTGGTGGCCAAGATAGCAGAGTAGAAAAACACGAAGCTGAGCAACCCCAACAATCTCTTCCAAACAACTTTAAAATAATGCCTCAAATCTAATTCTGGAGTGGCAGAGCCAGCAAAAGGTCAAAGTGATAAATGCTTCCAGCCGAAGATAACACAAGCTGGAGCCCATGTGGATGAAACACAAGTGGTGGTGGGACTAGTTGGTGGTAATAGGAGCAACTTCAGGATCTCTCAAGCCAGAGACAGTAAGGGGACCTGGCTATTGTTTAGAAAGAGATTATAAGGTAATTCTGTCAACACCATCACCTAGATCCACTTCTGGGACATAGTTCAACGGCAGAGAGGAGCACTTTTGGTCAAAAAGGGGTGGTTGTACTGAGGGGCAACTGTTTGGCAACTCTATTGTCTATACTCAGTTCTGGGTTGTAGTTCAAGGGTGGAGAGAAGCACATTCAGTCAAGGAGTGGAAGTCTGAAGGAGACAGTAACACTTTTGGCACAAAGGGATCACGAATTCTGAGGAAAAATATAATTTTTGTGCTTCCAAAGGAAGATAGACCCTGAGGAGCAGTATTGATTGCACTCCAAAGAGATCAGGGAACCTTTATAGGTTAAGGTCTAGATTGCAGACCAGGAGAACAGTGAACACACGTCTCCCCAGATCACACCACCTTTGGATACTGAAAACTTCTGTTTAGAGAAATCCAAATTTAAGCCACTTTGAGATACTACCTTATACCTATCAGTTTGACTGACATCACAGAAAAGGAAAATGACAGATTTTGGAAGGGATGTTGACAAATTGGGACACTAATACATATCTGATGGAGTTGTGAACTAGTTCAACCATTGTAGAGAACAATTTGGAACTACACTGAAAGAACTCTAAAACTTGGGCATACCTGTTGGGACAGCAATACCATTACTAGCTTTGCATCTCAAAGAGTTCAAAGAAAAGTGAAAAGGACCTCTTTGTACAAAAATATTTAGGTAGCTACTTTTGTAGTAGTAAAGAACTAGAAATCGAGGGGATGCCCATCAGTTGGAAATGGCTAAACAAGTTGTGATATATGATTGTATTGGAATACTATTGTGCTCTAAGAAATGATAAAACAGGAAGGTTTCAGAAAAACCTGGCAAGGCTTATATGAATCAACATAAAATGAAGTGAACAGAATCAGGAGATTATTTTTATATATTAATAGCAATTTTTTAAGGATTACCGACTGTAAAGGAGTTAAGTACTCTGATCAAGATGATGATCCAAGCCAGTTCCAAAGGACCCATAATGAAAAATGCTATTTATCTTCAGAGGGAGAATTGATGAACTGAGTGCAGATTGAAGCATGCTTTAAAAAAAATGGTTTTTATTTTATTTTGTATTTACTTTTTTTTTTTTGCTTTCTGGAGGGCAATTGGGGTTAAGTAACTTGCCCAAGGTCACACGGCTAGGTATTGTTTGTGTGTGCGTTAAGTGTCTGAGGCCGGATCTGAACCCAGGTCCCTCTGACTCCAGGGCCGATGCTCTACTCACTGCGCCACCTAGCCACCCCCTTGTATTTACTTTTGTAACATGGCTTATCTGCACATTTTTTGCATGACCTTTTGTATATTAACTATTAAAAAAGATCTTTATGAGAAACTTTGTTTCTTCTTAAAATTCTTAATTCAAGTAGATATTTTTAAAAAGTCAAACTAAAATAATTTTAGCTACTTAAACTTCAAAATATATATCCCAAATTGATTTTACTAATATAATTCTTACTAATATTATGCAACTTAAACTTCCTTCCCCCTACTGTTTTGGAGTATAAAATCCCCTTAAAGCAGAGAGTTCTTTATTTTATTTTTTGCTTTTCTAGTACAAAGACTTATTTATACATAATTTTTGTTTATTTGATAGGTCATATTCAACTCTTTGTGACCTCATTTGGGATTTTCTTGGCAAAGATACTAGAGTGGTTTGCCATTTCCTTCTCCAGCTCATTTTACAGAAATGCAGCAAACAGGGTTAAGTGACTTGCCCAGGATCACACAGCTACTAAGTGTCTGACGCTGGATTTCACTTCAGGTGTTCCTAACTCTAGAGCCTGTATTATAAAAATGATATATTAAATTTGAAAGATCAATAAGTCTCGAAACATAGAACCTGGATTCAAATTCCACCATCTTTGGACTTCCTGAAAGTCTTGCCCCCTAACTCCCAACAGAAAAGAACCAACATATCATATTTCAAGAAATCAGAAAACTGCCAAATCTATTTCAAGAGGGCAAAGGGAAAATTGAAAGAATTCATTTATCAACTCCTGAAAGAAATTTCAAATGAAAATTCCTAGGAATGTCAGAGTTTTGAATGTGAGGAAAACAAATAGGTTAATGTGGAGTTGTAGAGTATCGGGAAGACAGTGTACTATAATTAGAGGATTGGAAATGTGGGAAGAGCTTTAATGCCAAATAAACAACTTATATTTGATCCTGGATATAGTAATAGAGAGCCTTTGGAATATATTGAGCACAGAATAACTTGTTCAAAACTGTTCACTGAGATTGGGAGCTTGGGTGACTGGAAGAATAGTGGTAGCCTGAACTATAATAGGGAAATTAACAATAGGGTAAGATTTATGGGGAAAAATAATGAGCTCTGTTTTAGAGGTGCTGTGTTTGAGATGCCTACCAGCCATACAATTTTCAAAATCAATTTTTAATTGATATCTTATTTTTTATACCATAATGCTTCTCTATATTCACCACATACATAATTTTTAAACAAGTTTTTATAGCTCTTTGATTTCTTTCATTATTACATTTATCCTTAGTAATCCTTCCCTTCATCCTCCCCAGAGAGCCATCTCATGCAAAAAATAGTATTTATTAGAAAGGGGGGAAATAGTACACTGATAAACAAATTTAAGAAGTCCAGAAACTTCTTACCTTTATGAAACATTAATTTGCGGGTACCTTCTCATATCTCTATACTCAAACCTTACATGATCTTCGTAATTTTGATATCTTTACTTTTGATTTTTGGGGGTATGTAGTTGTTCTTTCCATTTACATTGTTTTAGTTACTTTTTATATTTTTTTCTTGGTTCTGCTTAGTTCATTCTCTACTAGTTCTTATAGATTATTCCATTCTTTTTTATATTCAGCATCCACACTATTCCTTATGGCACAGTAATATTTTATTACATTCATGTACCATAATGTGTTTAGCCATTCCCAATTGATGAGCATCTTCCTTGATTCCTATTCTTAGCTTATGGAGACTTTCTTCTTATTGATGACTTTGTTGAGCTGTAAGTCTAGTAATGGAGTTTCTGCTTCAAGGGGTATGGACATTTTAGTAACTTTATTTGCATAATTCCACATTGGTTTTCCAAGATAGTTGTCATTGCTCCACCTCCACCTTCATTGCTCCACTGTCAGTGTGCAGAGTGTGAGTTTAAGAGTTGCTTTAGTTTGCATTTCTCTTATTATACTTGACTTAGAGCATTTTTATGTGATATTGAATACTTTGTAACTCTTTTAAAGAATTGTTTGTTCATATATTTTGATCACTTATTTATTGGGGAATAGCTGTTAATCTTATAGACACATGCAGAAACATTGTTCATGTGTATTTTTTTTTACCTTTTAAATTTTTTAGTAAATAGTATTTTGTTTTTTCCAATTACATATAAAGATAGTTTTCAATATTTGTTTTTTTGTTTTACAAGATTTTGAGTTCCAAATTTTTCTTCCTTCCCCTTCCCCAAGATAACAAGCAATCTGATATAGGTTATATATGTGTGATCATGTTAAACATATTTCTAATTAGTCATGTTCATATATATATTAGATATCAATACTTCATTGAAGATTATAATTCAAAGGTTTTTTCTCTCCATTCAACCATTTCCCTTCTCATACTGTTTTTTCAGTCATGTCTGACTCTTCATTACCCCATTTGGGATTTTTTTTGACAAGGATACTAGAGTGGTGTGCCATTTCCTTCTCTAGCTCATTTTACAGATGAGGAAATTGGATTGACAAACAGGATTAAGTGATTTGCTTAGTCATACATAGTAAGTGCCTTAGGCCAAATTTGAACTTGGGGAGAATTAAAAAATTCTTGTACCCAAAACTTTTTTTTACAGTTGTCCAACACAAGGTCATTTGCTGCTTTAAATTGTATGTCTGATACATACATCTGTTCCACTGATTTACCTTTCTGTTTCTTAGCCAGTATAAGATAGTTTTTATAATTACTGCTTTATAATATAATTTAAGAACTGGTACTAGTAAACTTCTTTCCCTTACATTTTTTTTTAGTTCCTTTGATATTTTTTACCTTTTGTTCTTCCAAATGAATTTTATTTTTTTTTTTAGTATAAAATAATTTTTGGTTATTTAATTGGGGTGGCATTAATATATACGTTTCATTTTAAAATTTAAAATTTAGTTTTATGTGCTGTTTTTATTTTGTAGAGTCATAAGGCTAGTAATTGTTGGAGTCAAGATTCAAATCCAAGACTTTCAGATTCCAAGTTCATCTGCTATGTCATATTACATGTTTGTTACCATTCTGGGTAGCCAAGGTTGTCCCAATAAAAAGGAATGAAACATTTTGACTTTGTTAGAAATTACTATGAAAGACAAGTCACTTAAGCAGAAGTTGACAAGTTTCTCCCAAAAAGCATAACTAGGAGAACTTATAAAAGTTGAAGAAAGGTTGGTGATACAAGGAAACTTCCTAACAATGGGAAATGTTCAAAATAGAACAAACTCCCCGGAAGATAGTGGGTTTAAACTCATGAAAGGTCTTCAAATAACATATAGTTGACCATTTTTAGGGTATGTTTTAGACTAGATTCCTATTCAGATAAAGGTAGGACTAGAATAGCCCCCACAGTGCCTGTCAAGTCTATGATACAGGGAATTTGGTAATTATTAAGAGTAAGGCAAAGCAGCAGGTCTGCATGAGATGCTGAGAGTTATATGCAAGGATTGATGAAAGAACCTCCTCAGATTTCATCATCACCCTAATAATTTACACATCTATAAAACTTTATGATTTACATGGTGTTTCTGTCATGAATATCCTATGGGAAAGGGAGTAAAGACAATGATTTTACAAGTAAGGAGTCAAATAAGGAATCAAAATCTTAGCATCATGGGTTGTTGTTGACCCATGAATCACAAAGTTATTCGATAACATATCTGCACATCAAACCAAGATTTTCTGACTAATATTCGATAAACTGTGATATACTTTGGTAGAGTAAATGCTTCTATTTGATGCCACCATTTCGGGGTGGCTCAGTGGATAGTGTGGAACTTTGGAGGTAGGAAGACCTAAGTTCAAATCCCACTACAGGCACTCACTAGATGTATGATCCTAAGGAAGTCCCTTAACCTTTCTCAGCCCCAGTTTCCTTATATAAAATGAAAGTAATACTATTACCTATATCACAGGATTATCATGAGGACAAAAAGAGTTAATCTGTAAAGTTCTTTGCAGGCCTAAAAGCACTGTATAAATACCAGCTGAGGTCACAGAGGTCACAGAGCTACTGAAGTAGAAAAGATATACAAATGGTTATATTAAATAGAATATATATTACAAAGTATAAATTCAAAATTATACTGATTTCAAAGGAATTTAAGTGAATTTTAAGTGCTACTGAAAAGTATACCATAGGGGGCGGCTAGGTGACGCAGTGACTAGAGCGCCGGCCCTGGAATCAGAAGGACCTGAGTTCGGAGCCGGCCTCCAACACTTAATCCATACAAACAAAAACCTAGCCGTGTGACCTTGGGCAAGTTACTTAACCCCAATTGCTTTAAAAAAAAATTAAAAAAAAAAAAGAAAAGTATACCATATCACTAAGTGGTAACTTATATTCATGATTCCAAAAAAAAAGCGATGCAAGAGATATAGTGAAATATGTAACATGATCCTATTACTAAAGTAGATGTCAGAGACAAAGGACATACATTTATGAAAAACTTAGTGAAATATCATATTGTGATTAATATATAGTGTAGTATAATGTAATTTTTATATTATAATATAATTATAATTATTATAATAATAAATATTTTAATTATAGCTAATGTATGCTTTTGACAAAAGGCATGGTTTTAATATCTGAATCACATGTTTAGCTTTGCTGTATTCTATGGCCATTGACCTCTAACCTTGAAACTTGTTCAAATACCTTGCTAGTATAGTGATGTTTAATGGGAGTAGAGAGAATACCTATGAAGAGACTGGTATTTAATTAGTGCCAATTTCTCACCAATATTAGGAAAAAAACTAGTTTAAAGTGCTTGCCTAAATACTTTATAGGGTTTTAAAATTCAAATTCCATCATGCAAAAAATCAACTTTAAATCATTATCCATTTTAGATAATGCCTCAGGTTATCCAAATATACTTGGTTCACTCTGTGAGCATGCAGTTTCTTAGAGCTGTGGATAGATCTCTCTGCCATATACCATGGGATGTATGAAGATTGAAAGAAAGAAAAGACAGTTCAATCTACACTGCTAAAATATTTTAAATGACAATAACAGTGTTTAATTATATCATCATTATAGGCTTATTCAGTAATTAAAATTTTTTTCCCTATTATTACTTTGTAATAAACTTGGATCAGAAATATATTTTTTCTTATCCTTTGCTATTACATTACATTAATAAACATACAAAAATTTAAAAATTCTGTTATGATTCAAGAATATAATTTTTCAATATCTAGCATAGCTAGTTCTCAGAATTTAGTGTACATGTGATTTACAGATGCCACCCTAGTTTCTGGGCTTTTCTTCAGAAAATATACCTTTTAGCTTGACAAGTAAAAGGGCTTCCAGATGGGTACTATGCTGAATATGTTTGTGCTTTTTATGGTTCATGACTCAAAACCTGTGAAATGAGTTTAGGTTTCTGTCACTGTGATGAATTGTTTTGGGGAGGCTGAATTATTTAGTGAGAGTATAGATGAAAATCACAGAGATCTTTCCCCTTACTTTGTCTTCCAGTAATAATGCTACTTTTGGAAACTTCTAATATAAATGTGGCATATAGTAAAATGCTTTAAGATTTATCCCCTTCTTAGTAGTTTGTGCATACATATAACTATGCACAAAAGAATGAATTATATATCAGTTTGAGTTGCTTCAAAAAAATTAGCCAATCTCAACAGTTTGGAACTTGAAAATTATGAGTTGGAGGCTGCTTATAAAAATACTGTTTTTCTGCTCTTCTCCTGTGAAGTTCTTTTATATGTAGATCTTGACCTTGAAGGGACCTCTGAAGTCATCTATTTCAGTTTTTCATTTTATTGCTGAGGAAACTGAGGTACAGGATACCCTAAATCATATAAGTAATAAACTTTAGAGGCAGGATTTGAACCCAGGTTTTCTGATTCCAGAGCTAGTATACTTTCCCCTATTCCACATTAAGATCTGGTCTTTTGGTCAGCTGCAAGCCCTACATGAGTTAGCATTAAGAGAGAAATAGGGAAATGATAATCTCTTTTGTTCAGGCTTCTGGAGTATCTATTAGCTCTGAGCACTACAGGTTAGGAAGGGCATTGATAGACTGAAAAAAGTTTAAATGAGGGCAATCAGAATGTTGAACGGCCTAGAGTTCAAATCAGGTGAGGATGAGTTCAAAGAACCATAAATGTTTTAGTCTGAAATGTAGATGAAAAGATTCCATGAGAGCTATCTTCAAATACTTGAAAAAACAAAAAGAGAATTAAATTTATTTTTGATGAGTTTTGCAGAGGTAAATTCAGGCTCATGAAATTAAAAAACACAAACAAGTAAAAATTTCCTGTCAATTAAAAATGCCCCCAAATAGAATGGACTGCCTTAAGAGGTCAGAATGCCATCAAAAGATGATAGTTAACTAAAGAGGAACTCTTTGACAAACAGGAAGATAAAAGCAAGAAAAACTCTAACTTCCCTAAAGTAATTCTGTTAGTTGAGAAGAATAGATAATATTCATCTTGTAATAGAAAATAATTCTATGTTTCAGTGGAACTGGTTGCATGTTGGGTCTTTGTCTTCTAGTACCTTTTTATAGTCACACACAGAAATTAGAGCAGGTAAGTTTTTGGTCTTAGTATCTCTTGTGCATAGCAAAATGTGTAGCACATATTAAGTATTTGATAAATGCTTATTGACATTATGTAGTATGTACAGATACATATCTGATTTATATGTATTATTATTATAGCAGATAGATTAACATCTGTAAAAGGAAGTTTGTCCTATTTGTATATCGTGGCACATATATGTAGCAGTATGAACCTCTTTAAGTTTTGATTCATGATTTCCATGGTTATGGGTTTGTCTCAGTGTATTTACTTTTTTTTTTAAACAAATGCTTTATTAACTTCTGTTTTACATCATTCATTTCTGCCAGATTTTGAGTTACAATCATTTTCCC